>RJWT010001059.1:0-52814 GCA_004365215.1 Cuniculus paca
ATGAGAAAAAGGCTCCCGTGGCTTTAGGCAGCTCTGCCCCTATAGCTCTGCCCCTGCAGGCATTACAAGTTACTGACACCTGTAGAATCTTAAAGTTTTTATTTTAAATCAGTATTTCAATTAGTAGTTATTTTCAGTTAGAATCTCTTATTCTGAATATTTATTTATTGTGAATAACTTTTAATACTGTTAATTGTTCCATGATATTTGGTATTTCCATTTAAAAGTTTAGATAGAGCTATTCTTCATTTGTATAACTAGAATTTATATACACACAGCACCTGCTGCTATAAAAAATTAAAACTCCATTGCAAATGGATTCTTTCTGATTGAAAAGAATAATGCTGGCTGATGAGAATAAATACTGGATGTCTGTTTATTTTAAATTTATGATTGTTTATTAAATCTTATATTGTATTACATTAGTACAGGAATAATCAGAGTATATGGATATGAAAACTTGCATTTTAAAAGTAGTTTTCACAAATTCAAGATTTTTCATTCCTTAAAATTTTGTTGCCATCACTTTAAAAATCTTTATGGAAGTAGTTTTGTAAATTAGTTGCCTTTTATCTTTCAAATGCATTCCAGACTGAGCCCATTTACAGCCTTTATTGGCCACAAATTGTCCTAGATACAGTCTGCACATTTTTTTGATAGTCTTCAAAAATAACAAATATTCTTTGGTATGCAGGTAATGCCAGAGAAATGTTGCACAACTCAATGACCTGTTACAAAGGAAATGCAGCACAAGAGGCATTATGGTAGCCATTATTGATTGCTTTTTACCCTGTTTAGAAGTCATGTACCATGTTCGTTGCTTTGTTTTGATTGACTTTACTCTGTTTTATTTTGTTTGGTTGTATTCTTTTAAAAAAAAAAAAGCGAAGGAAATGCAGTCAAAGAACTGAAATGTTAGCAGACATCTCTTTAGCAATACTTGATCAATCAAATATTGTCTAGAATGTTGCTTCAGCAGCTCTCGATCTGAATGAAGAAATTAGAATGTAGAAAAATTTTCCATAAAGTGTGAGTAAAAATAATCTATTTTCAGAAATAGGACATGCTATGCAGAAAATAATAGACGTTGGCCTAAAATGGAAAAGGAAGACACAAAATAAAATTGAGGTGAAAAAAATCACAGAATGCAGAAATAACAAAATTGAATTTATACATATTCAAATTTTAAAAAATATTTTTAATAAAAGAGACAAGTTAATCAATACAAGTAAAATTTAATGAGATATAAATAATAAATATGAGTGAAATTCTATTAATAATTATATATATTTAGAAAAAATTAGACTTTAAAATTTTATCAAAGAATATTCTAATTATCAAACCTATTTAGAGAAAACTACAAGACAATTCTCACCGTTATTAAAGAACCTTTAAGTATTTGGAGACGCAGCATTTTAAAATGTAATTTGTCACAATTAACAAAGAGATAGAATATAATTATAGTTTAAATCTCAGTAGACTTTCTAACTTGATTTGTAACATTTAACATGAATTCATGATATATGACAAAACACACAAGAAAAATCAGCCTTGAAACAGAAGAATAAATTACAAATTACTTTATTTTATTATCTAGGATTATCTATTCCATGCAACAGATATAGCCATTTATGTATTTAGAATTTAGTTATACATTTGAAGGATTCCTTTAGAACTCTTGGTTTTCGATCTCAACTTTTCAAAACTTCATAGTGTGATTGTTTAAATCTAAAAATACTTATTACAGTAAAATACACTTGCCATCAGTTCCTTTCAAAATACTTTTCCTCCCTTCAAACACACTTGTCTCATTTCTCCTGTACTTTCTGAAGCAGTTCCGAAAGGCTTCCTTTATGAATGTTAATAAGGTATGTTTAAAAATACAGTATATGCTGCTGACAAATGCTGTTCAACAAGAAGGCAGTCTCATGTTCTCATCCGTCTTATTCACCGACTCTGGCACCTTGTGACCTTCAGCTCTTCCACAAAGTCAAGATGATCATGAATGATACATGTTTTGAATAAATACAGGATATGGAGGCAGTTAGGACAGCACAATTAAACACATGAAAGAAGACTTGGAGAACTGCTTTGGAAAGTGACAAGAACAATGGGAAAAATGTGTTCAAAGCGAGGGAGAATATTTCTGAGAGTGATTAATGACAATGTATTTTACCGTATTAATTTTTTAAAAATTTAAGTATTCAGCATATTTTTCAATCGCAGCTCATATTCTTGTTATTTATTTGAGGTAAATATCGGTACTCATTTTGTCAAGATCCATATCTATTCATTAAAATATTAAGATTTAAATATTATATAAATTAAGAAATGAAACAAAGGACTGGAGATGTACCTCAGTGATATTTTCATACCATGCACAAGGCCTTGGGTTCAATTTCTAGTACTTAGAGAATGAAAGAAATAGCATTTTTTAAATCTTCTCTTTCATTGATTACAGTTGCTGAAGAAAAATATTAGTTGATAGGAATGTTATGTATTTTGATAGATTTTATCTGTGTATTTTATTGCTGGAATAAGTGGAATATTAAAATGATATATTGCTTGTATCTGCCTTCAAACTATGGATTTTCTAATGATAATAGGGCTTTGGGTTAGTATTTACTATGAGAGCTCTAAAACTATAAATCCTATGAAATAAGTACTTTTAATTCTCTCTTGACACAGGTGAAATTAAAGCAGGGGAAAAACAGGCTATAAACGATCTAAATGTTTCTATCTCTGTGCTAGTATTATTTAGATGTTAGAACTATGTCTGGAACTATAGTGAGGGTTTTGGCAGGTGTGAAATGTATTGAAAAGAATGCCAGTCCTCCTATTCAATATTGGAAATTGTAAGAGATGAAACGCTGCAAGATGCTATGAAATACACAGAGACCAAAATGCAAGTAAAATGTTCTGTATGTACCAATAGCCATATTCAAAAATATATTTAATATGATATCTCACCAGCTGAACTGAAAGTATTCATAGGCCTGCTGTACTTAGCAGGAATTTCTCATGGTGATCACAGGATTGTAAAAGATTTAAGGAAAAGCAATTGGTCAAAATATGGCATAAAAATTTATGCCCTTGTAGATGTGAAGATTTATTATGCTTTCAATTTAAACATTTATTATGAAATTCAACCATCAAGTCCTTATTCATATAGTAATAAACTGAATGATATTATGAACAGAGCTGTTGCTCCTCTCCCAAACTAATCAGAATGCGACACTTGATAACTGTCATACCAATTTGCAGCTGATGTTACATTTGTTAACAGAGCACAAGTTGACCCATGAAGGAACTGTACACAGGAATAAAACAGAAATTCCAAATGAAATGTTGTGATTTCAAAACAGAGAATTATATAGTACAATCATTGGATTTCAGAATGATACAGCATTGACCTCATATATGACAAAGAAAAACAAACAGGCGCTGATAATGTCAACATTTCACCATGATGGAAATATCGATAGGGAAACCTCAACAAGATGGAAGCCTGAGATGGAAACTTTCTACAACAAAACCAAAGGCATCATTATTCCAGGAACACAAAGCATTGACCAATGATTGTGTTTTACTCTATACTAAATATGTGTGGCATAAATCGTTTGACAGTTTACATAGAAACTAACAAGCGCAAAATACCACGGAGACATTTTCTTAGAAGATTGGGACTGGAGATCATAAGAGATCATCTACAGCAGATGAAAAACAAATTGTTTCTGCCCAGGGAACTATGCCAAAAAATTGTGGAGAACATTGACTAGCTGACAGGTGAGCAGAGAGATGCAGCGTAATGAAGACCTACTATAACAACAGGAAAACCCAGAAGATGTCAACTGTGCCCTACAAGAAAGGACAGCAAAGAAAAACATATTGGCTTTCAATGTAAGCAATACTTGTGTATGGAACATGCTGTTTTCATATGTGAAGACTGCCTTGGAGGTGACAGCTGAAGCAAAGATTATTTCTGTGGTAGACTTTTGTTTTTGTTTGCATTGTAGTTCACATAGGTTCTTATTTTTGATGCTTTTACATTTTGTACGCAAGTACACAGCTGATGTGAAAATGTTGACACTTATTGTAAACACACAATACATATTAAGAATTTAATACTTTATTTTACTGATATTTTATGCTCCTGTTAACTACGCACTATATAATATAATAATAACCACCTGAAAAAATAGCAAGACCTCTGAGATGTCCTATGAAAAGGCCAGGAAATCGAAACACATATGCCATTAGTGTAAGTGATACATGTGTATGAAATATGCTGTTGTTATTTGTGAAGACTGTGTTAGGTGTAATAATTGAAGTAAAGATTACTTCTTATTGCAAAGTGCTATTGATATTTTCACTATGGTTCATAAAAGAATTCATTTGTGTTGTTCTTGTTTAGACTTAGAACACCAAAAAACAGTCAATGTTGAAATTTTGACACTTTTTTATCAGCACTCAAATATTAAAAAAACAATATTTTTGTGATTTTTCCTTAAATATTCATTATGTAATATATTAAAACTTTTAAAATTAAAATTAACAATTCATCAATAGAAATATTCTAAAGAATAAACATGGTTCTGATAGACCCATGTTTCTGTGCCTCGATGACAAAATTAGTCTTATGCACTAAAGATATCATGTTTCAATAATACATACAAACTCATGTTTATAGCAGCACAATTTATAATAATTAAATCTTAGAAGCGGCCTATATATCCATAAACAAATGAATGGATAAAGAAATTGTGCTGTTTATACACAATGGAGTACTACTCTGCCATAAAGGAAAACATATTTGTGTCATTTGTTGGAAAATGAATGCACCTCGAGACCATATTGTTAAGTGCAATAAATTAGACACAAGTTTAAATATTGTATGGTTTCTCATATATGAGAAACTCAAACAATTTAAACAGAAAAATGAATGATAGATAGTAGGAAACACGTGGACAGACTTCTTGCAAAAGGAAAAGAGACCAAGAGATAGTGACAGGGAGGAGAAAAAAAGAATTAAGATATGTTATGTACACATAGCAACTTCCCACAGTGAAAGTAGTACTTATGTACTGCAAATATGTACTAATAAAAATTTATTACCATGAATAAATTTATTATAATAAATTTTTATTAACATAAACATATTTTTCAGTCATTGGTAGATTGCCATTTTGCATATTCTGAGAATTTTACTCACCATCTTCTGAGTTAGAATCTTGTTGTTAAAGAATTTCAAGATGCCACTGCCCTTCAAACCTTCATGGCCTAGAAAGTTCCCACTGCACTGCTGAGAAAGATCATCTAAAATGTTAAGGATATATGACACTCTTCCTCCCATCAAGGAATTCTCTTGCCTTTCCTTCTCTTCTCCTAATGATGGCTTCTACCTAGCCTCTAGACAGTTCCCACTGTGAGGACTTTCTTCTCCAGGGAGCTTGTCCAAATACTTTCCTGCAAAGTTTCCAACATGTTACTGCTTGTGGTCATACCTTTTTCATTGATTAGGGTCAAGTACCTGGCACTCATTAGCAGTCTAGAGCTATCAAAAACTTAGTTGTAAAGAGGCTAATGTCTGATTTTAATGGCTTGCCTTTTAGACAAGTGGAGAATCTGAGGAAAGAGTCACAGAAAAAGTAACAGCTGATGCTGCTTATAAAGTGATTGTTGGGCATTTACAACAAAATAAATAAATAGTATGCACCACACCTGGAGTCTAATGAAAGTGGATAGCTGTGGCCTGATATGGAACATACTTATTACTTGTGCAGAACTTCTACTTAAACTCATATGAAATAAGATTGTGAAAAAACTCTCAACCTGACAACATCTTTTTTATTTCTCACAGGATTGTCTTCAGGGATGTGCAATATATAATTGTATTACTAGTCAATGACAAATACTGATGTAAGAAGGAGACACTATTGAAAATGCACCTTATATTTGTATTTCTACATGAAGAAGCAATGATTTTGTTCATTGTACTCACATGAAGACAAAATTATAATTTAGTGTTATGAAAATAACCATAGTCTCACAGTTCTTATTCTATAATTCAATTATATTAGTGTCTTTTTAATCAGCATTTTTTCTTAATCCAGATTTTCTTTTCATATATTCCTCCACCCAACATAGGACTCTTATTCAGAATCCCAATGATTTTGTGTTCTTGCTGCATTTGTCTTTTCTTATTGCATTTGTCTTTTCTTATTGCATCAGAGCACTTTGCTCAAAACACTACCGTGGTCCTGACTACATGTATTACATTTAATTGCCAGCCTCCACTAGACAGGGAGCTTCTTGGATGCAGAGAACATCCAATATCAATTTTGATTTCCTTGTCACATAATGTATGTTTCAATTGGGACAGAAGACACAGCTGCATTTGTATTGATTTGGTCCATTGAATTATTATACACTGCATCAAATCTTTGCAGCAGGCAAAGTAAAACATAATTTTGAGTCAGATATCAGAAACACTGTCAGCACCTTATGATAGTTGAAGAGAATAATTGTTTGCTGTTTTTCTTCTAGTAAAAGATAATTTTCTATGCTATTTCTATAAAGAGTAATTTCATTAAAAAATACTAAACACTGTCCAAAGACTACTCTCTGTGCAATGTGCTAAACATCAGTCATATGTTTCATAAACAAAAGTTTCATAGGTAATACTAAGCATTGTCAGTATAAATTAATTCTTGCAACAAAATATGCTGGATATCTACTATGCATGAATCATTGTTTTGAGAACTGGAGGGAAAGTGGCAGAAGCTCAAAGAATAGTGAGAAAAATATGATTAGTCACATCAGGAGTCTATTAATTGGCCCCAATTTTCAGTACTTCCCGAAGTGTGACAATGACTTAGAACAATGGTACTAAATCCAACCTGTCCTTTAACAAAATGTTTTTAAATACCAATATGGAGGGATGGAAATAAGTGTTGTTAGGGCAACTATAGGTGGAGGTATGGACCCAGCACTAGTCTGTTTTCTGCAGCTGTCTTTGAAGGATGCTTATCTTGATAGTAAAGGCCCATGGAATTGAAGCCTACCACTGCCATAAAGTCTTAAGGGCTGGGCTGTGCTTAAAGCATTTTTCAACAGCAGGTTTTACATGGTCCACAGCATTGTAGAATGGTAATAAGTAGTCCAAAATTTGAGGGTTCTAATCCACAGTTCCTTTGAGATTTCAGGAAAGTCACTTTTTTGGAGAGTCACTTTTATTCATATATTATATAAAAATCTAGAGAGGATAAATGGCATAAATTATTACTATCATGTGCTAGCTTCGTTCCTGTTTCTTCTTTACCTTACTCAAAATTAAATGATTATTTGATGGTTATATTTCCTCACAAGGGAATTATGAATTTTATAACATTAAACTGGTAAATGAGTTTACCTGAAAATAAGCAATATAGTGATTTTAGTTAATTTGATATTTGGTATTATCTGTATATGTAAATTTCGCATCAAAGTAATATTCTTCCTTATTTTGCAGACATGGAAAACATGTGGAACGCTATCTAGCTATTTTTGAATGGTATTTAAGAGGGATGAGATTTACATAGCCTCTTGTAGTCTTTTCAGACAAAATTTTTCTTTAATAGATTAAAACTCAAATTATTTTTAGACATTGAATTTGGCTATAAATTTAAATGCTTCTCTGTCCAAGTTTAAGTTAAGTCCTTTTCTATGGGTAAAAAAAATTTTTGTCAAAAAGCATTTGATTACAGTCAAATCATATTGAAGAAGTAAACCAGATAATTCACCTCTCCTAACTCTCTCACTCATTTATAACTACCCAGTAGCTTCCCACTGGGCTTCAAACAAATCCAAACTCCTACCTGTACTAACCGAGCTGACAGAAACTCGGCCAGTCTCGGTCATCTCATCTAGTCATCCCCTCCTTGATTATTCTCCTGGAACTCCAGGCTTCTTGTCTTCCCTGAGCATCCTGAACTCAGCCCCACCTCAGGCTTTTATCCTTGCTATCTACCCACAGTGCTTTTCTCCCGGACTGTGAGTGGCCATTTCCCTCCACTACTCAAACTTCAGCACCAATGTTGCCCCTCGGAGGAGACTTCTTAATTCTTCCATTTAAAGAACATGCCTCAAATTGGCCAATGGCCCTGATCTTTATTTATAGTACTTCTTAGTATCTGAAATTCTCATCTAATAAATTTATTTATGGTCTTATTCTTTATCATAACTTAATGTCTAAGAGACCAGAACCCTTGTTTATGTTGCACATATTTGCTGCCCAAGGAATGAGTGAGCATTATTCCACTTACTTTAAATTATCTCCAAAAGAGGATGAGATTTTTAATTGTTTAGATGAATTGGCTTGCAAATAAAAGTTTTTTCTTATCTATTCAAAATGCCTTATGTTTTCTTTATCTTTCTTTTTTTTTTTTTTTTTTTTTTTTTGAGGCAGGATCTCACTGTGTAGTTCAGGGTGGCCTTGAACTCGAAGACTGAGAGGATCTCGCTTGGTGGGATTACAGGTGTTGCACCACAACACCCAGATAAAATTCCTTGTTGTTTAGATAGCACTTTTTTGCTGTTGCTGCTCTGCTTTTTTGGCTGTTGCTCTGCTCGTCTTTCACATTTGAAGCTTTTTCTCACAGACCAAATAATTTCAGTTTCTTTAATCATCACTTGGTTTTAATATGCTAACAGTGTGGGTGTCTAGTTTCTCCCTAACACCCCTTCAAATTTTCTATCTTGCTCCAAGTTTTAGAGACTTGGAAAAGCGTTCGTTATATGAGCAATGTTCTGACCAGTGTTGAATACCTATTAATCATCACTTAATTTACAAAAGGATAGATTGACGGCTAACAGAAATTTGTTTCCTTTTATATTTTTATATATTTTTATATTTTCATAATGAAAACTTAAAATTTATTTCTACACATACATACAGAAACACGTGATATTTCTTATACTCAATGTCCTATTTTCATCATTTTTAAAATAAAATGATTTGATGTTTCTAGACTTTTAAAATGCAGCTAAATAACCTTTAAAGCACAAAACCATAAACAAGTATTTTCTTCAAACACTAATTCACAGTGAATTCCTTTTTGTTCTTCTTTCTTTGTCAGGAGTTTCAGCAATGTTATGTTTCTTTTGGTAGGTGGCCCCTACTATCAGGGCTGCACAAATCTAATCAAGAGCATTTGCTATTATAGAGTTGTATGTGACATGCCTGACTCCAGATCACTTTAAAGCAGTCTTTTAAAGAATCCAACAAAAATTACCTATTGTTTCATTAATATGGTTAATAAATTATTTTCTCTGCAAATAGTACAAATATCATGCAGGAATAAAGTCTCATATTAGCCAAATTCCTTCTGATATTAAATATCCTGAATAGAAAAGTGAAGAATTTTCTGAGAATTATAGTTCATTCATCTTGTTATTTTGCCAAAATTAAAGTGTGTGCAGTTTTCTATCTTTATCAAAGTCTCTACTATGTAACATTTTTTCAGCAACCAGAATCTGAAGATTTGTTGGTATAAATCTTTTGCTAAAGGAAAAAAATCTAACATGCAAAAAAGAGTCACTAGAGTATCTTATTGATTATTTAATGATGTCTTGATGATTTCTTTGACTTCTTTTGTAGGCAGTGAAGGCTGTGGGTAGATAGAAATTCTGAGTACATTCAAATGTAAACCCTATTTCCCCTGGCTCTTTTCATTTGGACTTTCATTGCATTATTTATCTTCCTGCGTTGCCATCAGAGTCAATCTGTGTCACATACTCTTCGTGGCTACATAAACCATATGCTTGGCTTCCGGATTCTCTCATGATTTGGCCTAGTACTATCCAAATTAATTTTCCAATAAACTATCAGTGGATATTCTCCAGTGATGTGCTATGTCCTTTGAACATACCCACTCCTTCTTGCTTCCCTGATTTTCTTAATACTTTTCCTTTCTGCACTGAGAATTTTCTTTCCTCATCCATCCAAGTACTCACTCATCAATGTCCAGATCAAGTTACATCTCTTCCCATGAAATTGTCAATCATCTCCATTTTTCTCATATTCAATAACTCAATACCTTCTGCCCATATCCAGAAGAAGTTTTCATCTTCTTGGAATCTCAGAATTTCAAACATCCTTCAAACCCATTAGCGCTGTAAATAAACACATCTGTTGATTAATTTACTTGCTACAGGTAGATTTTTGTGCCCTAAATGATGAAAAAGAAGTGACAAATAATGGTGAGGACAGAAAGGAAACAGTACTGTGGACAGAGTGAAATAAATAAAATTAAAGTAAAATATCAAAGCTCAAAGTAGAAATTTGGGTGGCTTCACATTTAAAAGTGTTTGCAATGCTAAGGAACTCTTTTAGTTATTTAGAATATGTATTGATTGATAAAAGTAAGCTCCACAAGCATTTAAAAACCTGCAAATAAATGGTGTGTAGTTTTCTTGGCTGTCACTTATGAAATGACATGTATCAGTTTTTACTAACAGGGACTATATATTTTGTATTTTGTATCATGTACAGTACCTGGCATATACTAGTTACCCAGTAAATATTTGTTGGCTGAAATTATAAAGTAATAAAATCTTTAAAAATGAGCACTGACACTGAATTACCACTAGCTTTATTTAATTTAATTTTCATGCTAAAAGTCAGTTGCTTGACATTTATAATCCTGAACAACTGTGAAATTACAGAAATAACTGACTCAAGTTTCACTAAATAAAAACATTTAAAATTTTAAGAAGTATTTGAAACTGAGCCAAAATAAACAAATAAAACATTGTCTGGAAAAAAAAGTTTAGCTTGTCTTGCGACACCATCAAGAATGGTTGTCTGCAGTGCTATTACACTAGAGAGGCCATGTCAGTCCATAAGCCTTAAAAGCAGATTCAAAATTAAGAGATGCTTTTAAGGACAGATGGTCAATTAAACCACAAGAGATGTGAATGAAGAAAATAGTGCTTGATAAATTAGTTTGCATCATAATGCTTTTATAATCATAAAAATAAATCATAATGCTTTTACCATCATCATTCCCAACACCATCATTTTTATATATATCTAAGTGATGTGGGACAAACCAACAGAGAGCCAAGGAATTAGGGACATTTGGAGAGGTTCAGTCAAGTTCAGGATCCAACCACTGAAGTACAAATGAAGAAGCCATGGGTCAAAAGAACTCATGACTCTTCCCTCTCTCCTTTCTCCTTTCTATCCCTCTTTTTAAATGACCTTACTGAGGTATAATTGATGTACAAATGATGTTATAGTTGATACATTGTGTCAACCTGAGAAGTTTAGAAGTTTAACTAAGAGACTCAGCATGGAGCCAGGATGCTTACTTTGTAAATATCTTCATCCTGAGAAAGAGGAGGGCACAGAGATTTTCTGAGTGCTGCCCCTGTGCCATGCCACCCTGCCTTGGAGCCAGCTGATTATGGACTGAAACCTCCACAAACAGTGAGTTAAACTTTCCTTCCTTCATTTTGGGTGTCGGGCATTTTGTCCCAGCAAGGAGAGAAAAGTAACCAAGACAAAAGACTACACATACTTAATGAGCACAACGTGATGACTTTGGACATATGCAAGCACCCATGATACCACCATCATAATCAAGGCAATAGGCACATTCAACACTACCCAAAGTTTTCTTGTGGTGCCCTTGTTTTTTGTGGTAAGAATACATATGTACAGGTATAAATAAATGTTTTTTAACAAAATGTAAGGTGCAGATGCCTCAGTATTAACTACAGGCAAGATGTTGTACAGTAGAGGTCTAGAACTTATTCACATAGCATAAATCATACTTCACATTCATTTAACAATTCCACATCACCCCATCCTGCGGTCCTCAAGCACCATTGCATTCTCTGAGTCTATGAGTTTGCCTGTTACAGATATATAAGTGGGATCATGCAGAATATTATTCAGCCATAAAAAAGGAAATCCTTCTAGGTATGGTGGCACACATCAGCAACCTTAGAACCCAGGAAGTTGAGGCAGGAAGATTTTAAGTTTGAATTTATTCTGCACTGCATAGCAAATTCAAGATCAGTCTGGACTACACAGTGTTTCAAAAAAAAAAAAGGAGGAGGAGATTCTCCCATTTGCAACAGCATACATGAACTTGGAGGGCAAAAATAGATCTACTCATTACTAGGCATAAGGGGATATAAGGGTCTATGAAATTCATCACACTTTATTATTTCTGCTTAACTCTATGGTTTCCCCTTCAAACTCTGGGCTCCAGGTGATATGAAAGCAAAGCCTGCATCTTTCTTTGTCAAAGATGAACCTCTTGTGCCTAATAGAATCTGGCATCTTATACATGATAAATTTTTTTTTTATTTTGAAGAGAATAAAACTAAATAAAATAAAACAGAACTTAACCAAAACAAAACAATGAACATGGTACAGAACTCCAAAACTAGATAAAAGGAAATCTACAATGGCTACCATAATGTCTCTTGTTATCCTCAAAATAACTGCCCATACCATCATGCACAACAAAACCAAAGGAAACAGAACTGAATAAAACCAATCAAAATAAACCAATGAAAGCAATACAGGACCTCAAAATAAGACAACAGCACAACATCAGTGGCTACCATTATGCCTCTCGTTATCTTAAAAGTAGCTTCCCATACCATCAGACACAATATAATCAAACAAAACAAAATAGAACAAAAATCAATCAAAACAAAAACAATGAAAGCAATACAGGGCTTCAAAACAAGATAATAGAAAATCAATAATGGCAACCGTAATACATTTTGTTATCTTTGAAATAGCTGTCCATGCCACTAAATCTAATAAAATCAAACATAACAAAGCTGAATAAAACCAGACTAAACAGAACAATTAAAACAATACAGGGTTTCAAAACACAATAATAGATTAACAGTGGCCTCAGTCTTCCCTTTTTAGACAGTTCCTCCCCTTTCACCTTCACAATATTTATTGTGCATTTTGGATTCCACTAACTCCTTTAGTTTTTTATACTAAGGAGACAACAGGATGCTCACCCCTGTGACTCTGAACAATTTCACCCATAAGCATGATCTCAAGTTATATCCATTTACTTACAAGAGCCTCAAGGTTATCTTTCTTTATAGCTGAGTAGCTTTCCATTATATAAAAATGCCATGTCTTTCTTATTCACTCTGCACCTGATGGGCAAGCTACCCTCACTTCTTTCCGGTTCCCTGTCACATAGAGCATCATTCTCTCTCTTTGACTTCAGTCTATGAACCCCCTTTTGACATAAATGTGTTTTCTTGTATAAAGCATATTGATGGATCCTATCTCCTGATCCACTCTGCCTGTGTTTCTTTTTATTGGTGAATTGAGGCCATCTTCATTAATAGTTATGGCCAATATGCATTGGTTCATCTCTGCCTCACTATTTTCCTGTCATTGGCTCCCAACTTTTCCCCTCCATTCAATTGCCTGCCCCACTGGCAATCCCCCTCTGCCTCTGTTTCTGGAACCATGGTCATTTTTTATCTCTGTCTAGAATGTCCTTCAGTATTCTTTGTAGGGTTGGCTTGGTGGTCAAGAATTCCTTCAATTGTTCTCTGTCATGGAAGTATCTTATTTCTCCAATAATTTTGAAAGATAATTTTGTAGAGTACTTCTATCTAGGTTGGAAGTTGTTTTCTTTCGGGATTTGAAATACTTCACTCTAGTCTCTTCTTGACTTGATGGTTTGTGTTGAGAAGTCTGTCATGATTCTGATGGGTTTTCCTTTATAAGTGATCTATTTCTTTTCTCTAACAGCTTTTAATATTCTGCTCTTGTGCTGAATTTTTGGACTCTTGATTATTATATGTCTGGGTATAGATTTATTTTGGTTATGGCTAGCTGGAGTGCTATATGCCTCACTTGTCTGTGTGTCAGGTCCTTTTCCCATGTTTCTGCTATTACTTCTGTAAATAGAATTTTAATATCATTTGTGTTGACCCCTGCTTTTTCACTGACACCTATTATTCTTAAGTTATTTTGCTTTGTGTCATCTTGCAGTTGTTGAATTGTTATTTCCTGGTTCCTTGTTATTTTCAAAAGATCTTTCCTTTTGTGATCACAAGCTGCAAACCTGTCTTCAAGGTCTGAAATTCTATCTTCAGTTTCTCCTAAGTGGTTTTGTCAGCTTTCAATGAAGTTTTTAACTTCCTGGATATCTCTTTGAATCTGTTTCATGTATTCTAAATCTTTTTTTATATTGTTCTTTCAAGATTTCCCTGATTTTCCTATGCTTCTCTATTTTTTATCTATGTCTTTTTTAGAGGTGCTTAGCAATTTTTTATTATGTTTTTCATTTTTTCTTTTACCTGAGATAGTTTTTCTGTTCTAATTTCTTTTTTTTTTTTTTTGCGGCACCAGTGATCAAACTCACAACCCCACACTTGCCAGACAGGCACTTAGGCCGCTGAGCTAAATTGCCAGCCCTTGTCTTTTTGAGACAGGGTCTCACTATGCTGTTCAAGCTGGCCTTGAGCTCACTTTGTAGCCCAGGCTGGTCTCAAACTCACAACAATCCACCTGTCTCAGCCTCCCGAGTGCTGGGATTACAGGCATGAGTCACCACACCCTGCTCTAATTTCTTTTATAGCCTCATGAAGTTGTTTCTTTACTTCAGTTGCCATCACTTCAGAAACTTCAGGTGTGCGACTCCTGATCTCCTCCATGTTTACATCTCCTGGACTTGCTCTGCTTGGGCTGAAGGCCAGAGACTGCCTTTTGCTTCTTTGTCTTGACATATTCCTGGGTTCTTTCAGACAAGTGGGTAGTAGGATCCCTGGCACTTCCTGCATTGGCTACAATTTCTCCAGAGTGTGACTGTTTGGTTCTCCTGGCCAGTGCTGGCTACAGGTATCTGATGTTGGCCATTGGGTATGCTGGTGCAGAGCTGGTTGTGCTTGTCCCAGCCTGTGCTGGCTACCAGAGGCAGGGAGCCTCCACAGTGGCAGCTGGAGTGTGCATGGGGTGGGACTGGCCATTGCCTCTATAATGAACTTTTAAAGGAAAGATGATTAGCATTTTCTACAACTGAGGCTGTATGTTTTCCAATCCCCATTCTGTGCATTTATTCTAGCACACTCTGAACTTTAAAACCAAATATTTGGAGGTTAATTTGCATGAAATCGATGATCATCCTAGCAACCATCTCACTAGTACTCTCTATGCTTATAAACGATTGTCTTTCATAGTCTGAATGTTTTAAACTCATTTTAGCATAAGAAATTTCAAAAAACATACAGTGAATGTATACTAGAATCTCACAATCAGAAATGCATACTTTATTTTATTACTATTATTATTATTATTTCCTTGTGTGGTACCAGGGATGGAACTCACAACCTCATGCTTGCCAGGCAGGCACTTATGCTGCTGAACTAAATACCCAGCCCTTGTCTTTTTGAGACAGGGTCTCACTATGCTGTTCAGACTGACCTTGAGCCTACTTTGTAGTCCAGGCTGGTCTCAAACATGCAATGATCCTCCTGTCTCAGCCTCCCGAGTGCTGGGATTACAGGCATGTGCTACTGGGCCCAGCAAAATACACACTTTAAAAATAAATTTGTACTCAAAATTCACAAAAGAGGAAAACCATAATTTGGCAGATGACTGTAAGTTCCTGTCTGTTCTATATAATGTCTTTGGATAATATTTGGTCAGTCTAGTCTATTTATTATTTTTTATTCTTTAATTAATTATATGATAATGGGCACATTAAAATAATAACATGATTTTGGTATTAGATTATAAACATAAGAAAAAAGTCAGATTATAAAGACTATTCTAAGAATTTTAAACGACTTTATTTCTCTTTCAGCTCTAACAGTAACTAAGGACCAAATTACTCAGTTACATTATCTCATAGGAATAAACACAGACCTCACTCATGCTTGCATTATTCAATCTGCCTGAATAAATCTGTCACTTCTAATAATATGCTAAATACTTCAACATCATCAATTATTTCCAGCAAGTAGTGATTTTTTGTATAAAAGCTATTAAATGCATATTGCCATGGAGCAAAAGACTATACTAAATATATTTCAAATGAATTTAAAAAATAATTGGTAAAACACTAAATATAAGATAAATTTGGAGCAAAATGATTACTACAGGGAAAATGAGAAATAGAAATTAACTTCCCTAAATTGATACATACTGCTTACATATAATATGCAAAGAGAATTACCAAAAGAAAGTCAGTTACAGAATGCTAAAATAACATGTGAAGTATCATTTTTATCTTTGATGTATCTGCTTTTCTTATGGTTAACATATTTCATCATTAATGAAATCTGTGAAGTATGTTGAACAATGCTATTTTGAAATAAGCAATAAAATGTCATATTCCCGATGTGATGAAAGGCAAATTATCCTAAATATAATTGTCATCTGGGGACAGATACATTGCCATTTTATTTCTATGACTCACTTTTACATCATGAATAGTCTTAGTTCTTTTTTTCTTTATTTCTTTATTTGAGATGGCAGTCAGTAGCTCCAGGAATAGACAGCAAGGAAACCAATGGTCTCTCTAAAGGTCAGTCTTAGTCATAGATAAAGGAAATGGGCATTTGTGAGGCATGATTTCAGATGGATGAAGAAATGTTCCTGTCTCCAAAATATCCTCTCATTTCTCCCAACATTTATTCCACAGGTTGTATTATTTTATTTAAGTTATGGATATGACCAAAACTGAGTTCTCCAAAGACATGGTACTTTGACTTAAATTTACAGCAATGTTTACCGTCAAAGTGTTTCATAGAGATGTGGAGTATAACAGATGATGTGGAGTTAGGTGGGAGGGTGTTGTGCATCCAAGTTTAGTAACACAGTCCTAGGAATCAGACTGACTTGGGCGCCAGTTACTTAGCCTCTGTGAGGCCCAGAATAATCATTTATAAAATAAAAACACCTAACTTACAGGGGCTTGAGTTTTCTGTTAGGGATGGGGGCAGAGGAAAGGGAATTAAATGGGTTAAACGAATTTATACCACACAAAGTGCTTAACGTAGCACGCAGAAGGTACTTACTGTTACCAAAAGTTACCTTTATTTCTGAAAGTAAAGTGAAAAACTTCTCATGGCAGGTAATACATGTATTCCTGACCTGACAGGATCAAGATGGAAAGTTAATCAAGTTAAAGGTCAACTAAAATTGCAATCTGCCTTGAGACTCTTTGATCCTATGATAGTTTTTTCAACCCATTACTTGTCTGGTAACACCAGTTCACAGAGCCATTCTGTAGTTGTTCTGGAGATAAAAGGATCATCATTTACTTTACTTCCTCATATAAACTTGCAGAAGGTTTTGTTCTCAGGAGCTATTCAATTTAAGAAAATTTTTGACACATAGTAAAACATATCAGGTAATACATACTGGATTTGGATTCAATAATATTGTTAATGAATTCACAGGAATAAAACTTTTAATTAAATGAATAATAAATTGAGGTTAAACAATCCTCAAATAACATGTATACAGGATAGTGACAGAAGGGGGAAAAAGTAATCTACTTATAGATTCTACTACATATATGTATTTGATATAACAGAAGCTTCTTCAAGGAGCCTACAGAGAAACAACAACCATGATATATACAACAAATCAACGAGGTAAAGAAGTAGCCTTGAGTAATATAGGACATTTTCTAAACAGCAATATTTGGAAGATGGGGTATATTTAGCCAAGTCCATGAAAAGGGCATTTGACATCTTAATAGCTGAAGAGTGAAAATCATGTTGTTATAGCTTGAAAGCAAATTTATACTAATTGTAAGCACTTTTTTCACAGTATCTTTTTCCCCTGAAACCATTTTCAACTGGGGAGGAATATACTTACGAAGGAAAAAAGATACCTAGCTCAGCTGAGTAATTACTTAAGCGAAGTTAAAATATTTATATGCAACTCACCTCAAGAAAACAAACAGGATGAAACCAAACCACAATTCGTCTTTAGTGGAGTCCTGAGTTCTCCAACTCAGTACAGACCTCTGTTAAATTAACATACACCTCAAGGAAAGTATATTATCATTATATGCAAAAAGCCTAAATAGCTTGCAGATAAAACAGAAAGATCTTTATCTTCATTCTTCAGCCCAAATTCCAACCCCAAATCTCAGAATTATCACTTTTCTGTGCTAAAGACACAAAAGAAAAAGAATTCAAGGAAGTTGTTTAAAAAGAATTTTTGTATAGTTTCTCTTCAAATAACCCCCCCATCTTTCTTTCTCTTCTCCTATGCTTCTGAATGTTCAATTACATGCTTTATTATATTCTCTGGCTCTTTTCTCACTTGTGTTTTTCTCATTGATTTTATTCTCTAGGTTTCTATCTGGGTATTTTCTACTGTAATATGTTCTAGTTTATTAATTCTCTTTTCAGCTGTACCTGATTTCTTTAATATCAGCTATTGTGTTTTTAGTACTAGACTCTCCATTTCATTTTCTCAATCTATGTGGTTAAACATGTTCCTCAGTTTAAAAAAAGTCATACTTGATAATCCAACATATAAATCATCTGTAAGTCTATTTGTATTGTCTACTTTACCTCTGGCTCTTTGGTTATTTGTTTTCCAGTATAACTAGTAATTGTCTATTAATCTATATTGTGAATAAAATCACTTATAAAGTCATTGAGTGATGTTATCTTTTTTCCAGCTAGAATTTGATTTTCTTTCCTGACATAATGCAGAGCTGTATCATTTTGATGTCAACATGGATTTGGTTTATTTGAAGCTATATTTTAGGCTTTTAGAAGACTGGTCTATTTCTAGTTTGGTATTTTCCTTAGGTAAGTATAGTTAACAGAGGTCTCCAAATAATGCCTGAAGTAAAGATCAGGAACTCTGTTTGTTGACCTCTTAGTCTGATTTTTGTTACCTCAGCTCAATGGGTTGCTGACATCTCTGCTTAACTCTTTACTTTTTTATGGAAAAAAGGTAAAATAAAATTTCATAACAACCATTCTGGAAAGATGGCAGAACAATAAGCAGCAGAGTAAACAGTCTGTCTGAGAGAAATGCTGGAATACAACATCATGGAGAGGACAAGAAGGAAGGAAGTGGGTCCACTGGACCCAGAAAGAATCTAAAATATGAATTGAAGCCCACAGAGAGAATAAAAAGAAGAATTTAAACAAAGAAGAAGGTGGTGACTGTGGCACCTTAGCCTGGAACCTGACTCATCCGGCGATAAGAGCTGCTGAGCCTGGGGGACACAGGGTCGTGGTCACAGTCTTGGTCAACTCCAGAGGTATCTGCGGAGAGGCATGGCGGTGGAAGAGAGTGGCAGATGAAGAGATCTGCATGGGCTGGTGGTGAGTGCAGGGGACTTGATCCCGCTATGGGATTGGATGGGAGACATTTTGGAGTTCAGCAAGATAAGCCCAGGGCCAGGACTGCTGCTGGGCTTCCTCTGGCAGCTCCAGGTTGGGGACAGACGCACAGAAGTTGCTTGGACTGAGTTCTGCTTCCATGCACTTCCAGGCAACATTCCGTAGGTTCCTAATCAGTTTAGATCCGCAAGCACTGGCCAGTTCTGCTCCTGTGCAAACGTCAGGGGTCCTTGTGCACTGGTACCCAGCTCAGTGCAGAGTCACAGGTGCCCACCGTCAGATGCCCATAGCTAGCACTGGCCAGAAAAGCTGAACAGTCTTGCTTCGGAGAAGTTGTGGCCAGTGCCCAAGGTGCCTGGGACCACACTATTCACATGTGTGGAAGAAATCAGGAATATGCCAAGACGAAGAGGGAGAGGGCAATCTCTGGCATCCAACCCAAGAAGTGCAAGTCCAGGAGAGGTAAACACGGAGGAGATTGGGAGTCACACAGCTGAAATGTCTGAAGTGATGTCAACTGAAGTGAAGAAACAACTTCATGAAGCTCTAAGAGAAATTAGAACAAAAATTCTATCCCAGGTAAAAGAGAAATGAAAACTATAATAAAAGAAATATTAAGCATCTCTAGAGAAAACACAGATAAAAAAATAGAGGAGCATAGGAAAATGAGGGAAACCATGAATGAACAGCACAAGAGAGATTTAGAATGTATGAAACAGATTCAAAGAGACATTCAGAAAATTAAAAACTCATTTGAAAGCTGGCAAGTTCACACAAAAGAAACTGAAGACAGACTTTCAAACCTTGAAGACAGGTTTGCAGCTTGTGATCACGAAAGGAAAGATCTCTTAAAAATAACAAGGACTCAGGAAATAACAATTCAACAGCTGCTAGACAACTCAAAGAAGCATAACTTAAGAATTAAAAATGTGAGTGAAAAAGCAGGGGTCAAGACAAATGACATCAGGACATTATTTACAGAAATAATTTCAGAAAACTTTCCAAGCATAGAAAAAGAAAGTGACATTCAAATAAGTGAGGCATATAAAACTCCAGCTAGCCATAACCGAAATAAATCTACACCCAGACATATAATAATCAAGATTCCAGAAATTCAACTCAAGAACAGAATATTAAAAGCTGTTAGAGAAAAGAAACAGATCACCTATAAAGGAAAACCCATCAGAATCACAGCAGACTTCTCAACACAAACCATCAAATCAAGAAAAGTTTGGAGTGAAGTATTGCAAGTCCTGAAAGAAAACAACTTCCAACCCAGACTGATGTACCCTGCAAAACTTTCTTTCAAAATTGATGGAGAAGCAAGACACTTCCATGACAAAGAACAACTCAAGGAATTCATGACCACCAAACCAACCCTACAAAGAATACTAAAGGGCATTCTAGAGAGAGATAAAAAGGACCATGGTCTCAGTAACAACAGCCAAGGAAGACCATCTAGTGGGGTTGGTCAATTGAATGGAAAAGAAAAATAGGGAGCCAATGTCAGGAAAATAGCAAGGCAGATACAATGCAGTGTAAGAGGGCCATAACTAATAATGTAGAGGGCCTCAATGCACCAATGGAAAGAAACACAGGCAGAGTGAATTAGGAGACAGGATCAATATGCTGTACATAAGAAACACATTTAACTAGAAAGAAAATTCATAGACTGAAAGTCAAAGGAGAGAGAGCAATGCCCTATGTGACAGGGAGTCAAAAAAAAAAGTAGGGATAGCTTACCCATCAACTGCAGAATGGATAAGAAAGACATGGCATTTTATGTGGTGGAAAGCTACTAAGCTATAAAGAAAGATAACCTTGAGGCTCTTATAGGTGGATAGAGGCAACTTGAGATCATGCTCATGGATGAAATGGTTCAGAGTCACATGGGTGAATTTCATGTTGTTTCCCTAGTATAACAAACTAAAGGAGTTAGTGAGATCCAAAATGCACAATGCATATTGAAAAAGTCAAAGGGTAGGAATTATCTAAAAAGAGAAAGAAGTGGCCACTGTGAATCTATTATCATGATTTGAAACTCATATTGTCTTCATTGTTCTGATTAGTTTTGTTTTGTTCTGATTTGTTTGATTTTATTATACTTGATGGCATGGACAGCTGTTTTAAAGATAACAAAATATAAATATATAATTACAGCCATCGAGGATGTCCAATTATCTTGTCTTGAAACCCTGTATTGCTTTCATTGTTTTGTTTTGATTGATTTTAATCTATTCTGTGTTGGTTGATTGTATTATGTCTGAAGGTATAGGCAACTATTCTGAAGATAACAAGAAGCATTATGGTAGCCACTGCTATTTTACTAGTATCTTGAAGTTCTGTATTGCTTACATTGCTCTGCTTTGTTTGTTTTTTTTTTTTTTAACTGGTCTTATTTTGTTCTATTTTGTTCAATTTTGTTTATCCCTGATGGTATGGGCAGTTATACTGCAGATAACAAGAGGCATTATGGTAGCCATTATTGATTGCTTTTTACCCTGTTTAGAAGTCATGTACCATGTTCATTGTTTTGTTGTGATTGACTCTACTCTATTTTGTTTTGTTTGGCTGTATTCTTTTCAAAATAAAAAAAAAGACAAAAAAATTTCATAACAAAGTAATAAGAAAATAACATTAGTTAATACATTGTATATTGTTATCTTTAAAGTAGTTATTCAGAGTGCAAGATATGGGCATTAAAATTTCTCATTGATATTAGCACAAACCTTCCTTTTTAATGAGCTAAGAGATACTAAAAGTATAAATGACTTGCATCTCTTTCCCTTTTACTTTCCATCCTTCCCACTTGTCCCATTCTAGGTCCTTTCTCCTTTTGAACAATTTCTTTCCATTTCACAATATTTATTGTACATTTTAGACTTTATTTACTCTTTCAGTTTCGCACACCGGGGCAACAGTACTATGTTTACACATGTGAGTCTGATTTATTTCACTTATGAGTACAGTCTTGAGTTGCATCCGTTTACCTATAAAAGTTTCAAGTTTTTCCTTCTTTATAGCTGAGTAAAACTCCATCATACAAAAATATGTCTTTTGCATTCATTCCTTGGTTGATGGGCATTGGGTTGTTTCCAAGATTTAGCTATTAAAATTGTGCAGTTATAAACATGGGTACACATATATCACTGTGGTATGATATTTTTAATTCTTCTGCTCTCTTTGGTTTTTTGATCTCTTGGCTTAAGGATGTTTAGAAATAAGTAGCTACATCAAGAGTAAATTACAGAGCTGGGCATGGTGGTGCATGCCTGTAACCCAAGCACTTGGGAGGCTGAGGCAAGAGGATCATTGCAAGTTTGAGATGAGCCTGGGCTACAAAGTGAGCACAAGGCCAGCCTGGACTGCATAGCGAGACCCTGTCTCAAAAAGACAAAAGAAAAAATTAAATTATTTACAGAATGTTGGGCACACATTGTAGTGTCCTATCTTCTGATATTATGGTATTTCAAATTCTAGCTGCCTGTTTCATCGTTGTTGTTTTGTTTCATTTTGTTTTTGTTTTTGTTTTTCTCTGTCATTGAGCTTGTTTTTATGAGTGTGAATGTGGCTTCTGGCTTCTTTGTTGTTGCTGTTCTGTTCTTCCTTTTATTTCTCCTTCTCTCTTTCCTTTCTATCTTCTGCACTAGTTTCCCAAAGTTTGCATGATTCCCCTTTGTTCTCCAGCCTTCCTTCTAATCTCTACCTCTTCTACTTCTTTATTTTTTCCCTAACCCCTTTAAAATTTGCTCTCCTGAGGGTAAAATTGACATATTGAGGACTTATGTACTGCATGTGATTTTCTGGTTTGTTTTAGATTTTGTTACATAAAACCTAGTTCATATGATTAAAGGTGGCAAATTAATGGTTACCTCAGTTGCCTCTTTGAAGTGGTAACATCAAATAGCTTCAGTGATCACTAAGCCATGGCTAATGCATAGAGTGTAGCTCTGCAGACTCATCTATGATGATTAAAAAAAAAAAGAACAAATGAGCACAGCTGTTTCCATAAACAAGTACGAAACTGTTCTCAGCAGTAGGAAATCCCTATTTGATTGAAGTAAATATGAAATAAAAAGTTAAAGTACAGCACTGTTCAAGCAAACCCATTTCAGTCACCAATAATGCCATTTTATTTCCTTCCCATTATTTCAGTAGAAGGAGATGAGTTCTCAAGTACACAAGGAGTGAACTAATACTGTTACTTTCTTCAATTAAACTTTAAAGTAAGGATAAAACAAAAGACATCAAGTGTATGATTGTGTGCAAATTTATAGAGATATAAAAAGAAAGAATACCATTTTGATTTTGAACCAAAGCAAAGGTAATTTCAAAGACAAATCTATTCAAAATATTCTAAATTAAAGATAAGTTACTTTTAAGTCAAAGAGGCACAAATGACCACCCAAGCACAGTAAACAGCTTTGTATTTTAAAAAGAGTTCAGTTTCACATGTTAAAATGAAAATGTAGATAATTTAATGGAAGAAAATTTGTAAATCTATGGATGAAATTATTTTATTACTGTTAATGTTCTTAAATTATTAATAATTTTAACTAGTACCATACTATATAGATACAGAAAGCATAAAAGCCTACCAAAATATTCCAGTGCCATTACACTATGTTACAAAATTTTAAATGTGTATTTACAAAAGCGTGTATCTATTTTCACATGTATATGACAAGTTATCTTATGGTGACTGTAAACTTTGGTAAAAATAAATAGTATCTTTTTTACGTTATGAAAATTACTTGCATTTAATTTATATATAATATATACATATAAAATGCCATTAAAATGTTTTATATAGACGTACACATGTATTACATACACACCAATGTATATTATACATATATTCATGTATAAAAATATATATAATATGCTGGAAGAAGTATATTTACAATATATTTCCATCTATCACTGCAGATCTTTGCGTTTTCACAGACAGGAACATTTTATAACCTAACATGAGGCATCTGTCAAAGTCATGACAGTTCCATAAATTCTGGCTTGGCTGCTCCCTCCACCTTGGATTTAAGAAGCACATTTTGATGATTCACGCACACAACATAAGAATGACCTTGACAGTAAAATGACTTCAAGCCACATAAACTCGTAAATAAAAGGAAATCGAACCTTTCATACAAGTATTCCATGCGAGAAAATATTTTGTAAAATCTGAGAAACCTGCTCTAAATCGCCACGATGGGTGCACCTCCCTAAAAGGACTTGGACTTGCAGTTTTCATTTTTTTTTAACACACTTACAGACAGTTCCACCATCCTCCCAAGAAAAATATTTTGAAGTTTTACAGTTCCTACTATATTTTTTGTTCCAATTCTTTACTTTTTGAAATGTGCTAAGATGGGATTAGTCAATAGGAATAAGTTATTTATTTTCCACAATTAACCGTATGAGCCAGAGGAGAGTTTCTCAATCTGTCACATGCATACAAACCACTTATTAAAATGCTACTTTCTGATCTGATAGGTCTGGGATAAGACTGCATTTCTAGCAAGTTTCCAGGTGCTGTCCAACCAACTTCTTATTATATATCAGAAGACTAGAGAAGTTCAGCTGTGGGTACTTGCTTCTATTTCCTCTCACACACATTCAGCGAACTCATACCCAGCATAAACTGTGAACCAGCCATTCTGCCCTCCTAAAAGTAAACTTAAGTTTAAGGATATTTTAAAGTTATTTTTCTTTATATTTTACTTATTCCATTTGATTATGGAAAATAAGTTGCAAAATGCCTTCAGGAAAATATGAGTTAGAGATATTTATTAGACTTGCTTAGTAATTAAACAAAGCTTTAAGTTAATTAGTTAATTTGCTAAGCACTATCTAAATCTTAGTGGAAACAATTCTCATTAAGTTTTACTAAACATAATGTCTTGGCTTACATTTATTTAAAGTGAAATTAAAGAGGTTTATTGGGCAAAATTTAAAGTATACAATCAAAAAAATGAGTGTGAGACCTCAAGAGAGGTGCATAACAGTCTAGAGGTGAAAATAGTTATGTGTGGAAATCTGTGCAATGCCTGAATCCTTGGGTTTGGTTTACAGAAGATAAGTGATGGCTCACTCATAAGTAGAAAAATAGTGTCTCATTTTTCAGATGAAAAAATGTCCTGTTTTTCGGGAGAGGTATGGGCCCCATTGTTTAGTTTTTAGTTTTTTTTTAAGATGGTTGATCTAAGTGAGATGTTTTGCATAAAAATATTCTTTGAAAACTTTGAATCTGCTGCTTTAACTTAAAGTCAGGTTCTACCCTTTACCTTATAAACTAAGCTAATTTATGCATTTAAAATACCGTGAAGGGGCTTAGGGTAGTTTCTTAGTTACTTCTTTGTTGCCAGCTCAGAAATACCCAATGTCTCTAAGTTAAAGAATGAAAGGTTTATTTTAGCTCACAGTTTGGAAAGGTTTTTGTCCATAGTCAGCTGCCTACAAGGCAGTGCAGCAGGGGAAAAGGGCATGGCACAGGAGAAACAGTCCCTGGCAGGGTACACAGAAAGCAATGAGCCTGTTTTCCTCTCTCCCTTTACATTCTACTCAGGTTTCAAGCCTACTAGTTGGTGACACTCACACCCAGGGCAGGACATTTGTCATCAATATATCCTTTCAGCCACACCCAGATGTATGCCAATCTAATCAGTGAACTAATCCATTTATCAAACACCCTAATCCAATATCACACATCCATAATTCAGCCACCTCTCCAAAGCCCCACCCATAAGTGCATGAGAGGTTGTGGAGACATACAGATATGAGACATAACAGAAGCATAAACAAACCTAGAGAGTATGGCTATGGTTAACCTTTGTAAATTTTGTGTCCTGAAGTTGCAGTCTTATTAAAAGTACAATTTTCAAATAATGATTTCCCTTGTTGCCTTTCACCTAACTTTATTTCTTTTATCATTCCCACTCCCTGACACTTTGACCTCTTATCCTTCAGGGATGCAAAGGGGCCAAAGGTGTGTCTTCTTATGGCTGCTTCAGGTTAAGGTGTGTGAACTGACCCTACCTAGTCAGGGATCAAAAATCTTGCTGATTGATCTAAAGGAAAAAGACTGCTTTCATTGTTTGACAAACCCTCCTACTTTGAAAGTCAAAGTTGTAGCCCCAATGCCTCGTTCATTCTCAGACCTGGATTAATGAAGAAAATGTCACTGGATAGGGTCCAAGAAAGTCCCTTAAAGCAGAAATGGGGAACTTTGACTTATTCCATTCGTGGGATGGGTCACATGTTTGCTGACCTCCATCACAGAAAAAGAATTTTTAGTATACTAAGAAGCATAAAAAGATTTATTAGGCAGCATTTAAAGTATACACTTAAAGAAATAGAGTGTGGGCCCTCAAGAGAGAGGTACTTGGCTTATGTTCTTCCTCCAAACATGTGACAGCTAATCTTGAGGATCAATTGATTGAATTAAGAGTTTCCTAGAGAGATGATTAGATTTCGAGGGCACTAAACTCATCAACAGATTAACTCTTTAATAACTTCCTGAATGAATTGGCAATTAAGAAGAAGGGTCTATGGAGGAAGTAAATCACTGGGGGTGTAGCCTTGAACAATATATATTTCTCTGGCTTTTTCTCACTCTATATCTAGCCTACCATAGCTTTCCTTCACCACCCTCTTCCACCACGATGTTTCTGCCTTGAAGCTGGCTGATTATGGGCTAAAACCCCTGAAAGCATAAATCAAATAAACCTTTCTTCCTCTAAGTTATGTACATCAGATATTTTGTCCCAGCAATGAAAACGTGAAAATGTAACAATACAGCACAGTAGAAAAACTCAGCCCGGCAAGTTAGTTATAAAAGGCAACCAAAGTCCCTTTACTTCAACTTTCTACATCCTTCTTCAAGTAAGAAAACTGTAGAAAGGAGATTGCTTTTGGAATTAGACATTGGGTTAAGGCATAATAAATTCCACTTGTTCGTATGATCCTGGGCAAGTTGTACCAATGCCCTGAGCCTCTGTTTTCCTACCTACATGGGAGTCAGCTTTCCATCACTGTGAAAAAGTACCTAAGAGAATCCACTAAAAAGGAGGAAAAGTTCATTTTGGCTCATAGTTTCAGAGGTTTCTGTCCAAGGTTGTTTGAGTCTGTTGCTTTGAGCCTGTGGAAGCACAGTACATCATTGTGAGAATGCATGGAAGAAGCCTCTTTACCTCATGATGACGAGGAAGTGAAAAGAGAGAAGAGACGAGTTCCAGTATCTCATACAAGGGGAGGTCACCAATGACCTAACTTCCTTTCTACCTCCTAAAGTCTCTGGTGCCTCCCAATATTGCCATGGGCTGGGGGTCAAGCCTTCAACACATGGGCCTTTAAGATTCAAATTATAGGAATGCACTCATAAAAATCATGTTTCAATCTTTTAAAACTTATTTATTGAACCCTTACAATGAGCCAGACATGGTTCTAACACTTGGGATTCATCAGTGAGCCAGAGGACACAGACTTCTCCCTCATAAGTATGTTGGATGGAAATACCAGATCTACTTAGGTGCTGACAAATATCTGACACTCCAAAATGGTCAAAGTTACCTTTCTTCAGTAGCTTTCTAGTCTTTGATGTTTTCTGGATAGCTCATAGGTAACACAGAACTGCTATTTTCATTAAACTTTCATAGCAGCGCTCAAATACTACTTACTGTACACAGTACCAGACATGATTCTAAGTACATTACATATGTGACTAAACTAACTTAATCCTCATATCCACCAAAAGGTGTGTTATTATTCTCATTTTACAAGGACAAAACCACTATCAGAGAGAAAATTAAAGAATTTCCCTAGGCTACAGAGCAGTTAATATTAGATCCAGGGTTTAAATTCAGAATTTGGCTTCAGACACTTGACTCTTAAACACAATACCTTATAGTAATAAAGTTAGAACAATTTTAAGCAAGTTCAAAATGTTTCAATTCAGGTATTGAAGAAAATAGTTGCGAACTGTAGCTAGGTTTATATGCCCTCTGGTGGAAAACCAGAGGAAGAAAAGAAAGGGAACATTAAGAACAACAGGATGAGAAAACAGAAAACTGCTAACATTCTGGACTCTTCAAAAGTTTGCAAGCTTATGAAAAGGGCAGAAAAACCAAGGAACAAGAAACAAAAATACCAGGAAAGAGTCCAAGTGATCAACATGACAGAGACTCCTTGCATAGTAGCTACCCAGGCAAAGCCTCCAAAGTGACACCTTTGCACAGGAAACTTGAGGTAAAGTCTCAAGAAATAAACAGTAGAGGTACAAATTTTACTAGAAATAACTTTACTTAAAACATGTCTTCAGCATTCATATCACATGATCATGAATTTTCTCTGGAGGTAACAACAGGAAATTTGCCATTCCCTACATTGTGCCATTAAAATTCTCAGGATTGGTGAATTCCTGGGAAGATACCCTTCTAAGATCTTATGGGCTGCTTCTGAGTCCCATATCCCCATCATCGCCTACACAATACCTGCGTGGAATAAAAATCACTTCTTTGCTCATCAAACTCTGCAAAGAGTTTAATGCCAAAAGGACTTAAATGTAAGTTGACTGCAGCAACTTGACAAAAGCACAGCAATTTATATGGGGTCACCAGCACTGATACATTTCCTGTGCTCCAGCAGAAGAGAAAGGGTGGGAAAGGCTGCTCTCTTACGTTCTTCTTCCATCTTCTGCTGTGCCTCAGCAGTGAAAAGGTCCTGTTTCTTGGAGACCAGGAAACTTAGAAAGACTTGTTTCTTGGCAGGCTGAGAAACCACCGCCCTCATGTCCTTCCTCTTCCTTATTGGATCTCTCAGGAAGATGAAAGACAGCATTGGAGATGCCTTGTGCATTTGTCTCCAGAGGATCTGTGACTCTCTCTCTAGAGAGAGAACACAATTTCCTATGCCTGGGGCCTGAAACATTGATTCTTCAGTGAGCTAATCCATTGGTAATATATATAGAATTATTTAGATTTCTTTCACTATCAGAAACATTCAGATATGTGTAAGCCCTAGTATTTTGGCCATAAAATGTAATAGCTATTTTATTTACTATGTGTCAAAAATGCATTCACACTTATATTTTCTAATTTAATCATTGCGTTAATACGTTGCCAGTATTACCTTCTGATAAAGTGAAGCTCTTAAATGTTAAGAATTTGCCTAAGGTTGACTAGTAAATAGAAAAGTCAGGATTTGAAGCCCAAGATAAAATTTCTCTTTCTATTTGGGACACTTTTATCCCATAGGTGCTTTGGATCAATAAATCTAATCTTTACATAGTCTCTTCCGTTTATGAGCAGAGTTATCTTTTGCATATTGGCAACACAGAAAGATTCATACTAACAAAACATAGTGGATATTTAACCTTTCCTGCTTAAAAGAGGAAATTTGATAGTTTCCTTCCTCTTCACTTTTATCATGATGATCGCACATTTCTTTTCTTTAACTTTGCTCTATAATCCTCACATGAATTCACAAAGCAACCCGGGCAGGCAAATCCACATCTTCTGAAATCAAGTGACAAAGTGCAGATGAATTCTAGAACCAGTCTTTTCATTCCCATCTATCTCTAACTTGTAAAGAGATGTTAGACTCCCCCTGCAAAAGTTATAAAAACCAAAATTGAAAAGGCATTAGCAAAGTAATATTTTACAAACCTAAAATTATGGGTTCTCTATAACCTTCAAGGCTCAGGAGGAAGAGGAAATGTTACTCCTGAGTAAAGCAAGTACAGAAGTATTCTAAAAAGTCACAGCAGGTTCTGCTAATGTAGAAGAAACTCCACATTCAGTGGCCAATCTATTGTCTCTCAGAGAGAAGAAACCAGGTCAAATTTATCAAGTTCTTGTATTTATTAACTTCAGAAATCATTATTAAGTTTTTTTTTCAGGTATTAGGGTTATAAGGACTAGAGCCGCCTTAGTAGTCAAAGTTTCCTATCAGTTTGAGAGCAAAGATGGAGCAAGGGTCAAAGGGCGGTTCTCAAGGAATGTGCTGAAAGTACATTTGGAATCTGTTCTCATCTCTCTAGAGTTTGGTTTTAAAGCGTCTGGGAGATCTGGGTATTAGTGTACTACATACATAACTACTTAGCATGACATACAGTTTATGAAGACAGAAAAGACCCCTTTGGAATTTGTTGTGTAATCTTAGCCCAACACTGTCTAGCAGAAACACAAAGTGGGTCAGATAGGGAATTTAAAGATTTTTAGTTATTACACAGTAAAAAATAAAAATAAGCAAGTAAATCTAATTTTCGTAATATTTTATTTAACACAGCATACCCAATATGCTATTTCAATGTGTAGTCAAGACGAAAATTATTGGTGAGATTTTGCTTTTCTTCATACTAAATCTTCAATATCGGATGTGTATTTTATACTTACAGTGCACCTCAATTTGAAGCCAGATTTCCCAAGTGTGCTAGTCACATATTGTTCCTGTATTGATTGGTGAAGATCTGAACTTTGAATATTAACAATGTTTTGAAATGTTCTTGAAGAGATACAAAAACTGTCCTTTACATCTATCCTAATTAACATTCTAGATTATGGTTAACATTGTGCATTATGTATTACTGATTAACATTGTATCTACATATACATTGTGTCTATATCTATCCTAATTAACGTTATGTCTATATATTTTTTTCTAAGCTGATAACATAAATTGAATAAAAATTAACATTATTTCATCTGTTTTTCTATTAAACGTCCCATGAATGAATGTACTGAAAAGGATGGTGTTAAAAGAGCACCATCTTGTGGTGTTGTGTTTACACTATAGAAGATTTTGAAAGTAAAAAAACAAACAGGGTAGGATTATAAGAAATTACTTTAGTAGAAAAATTACATTGTTTTTCTTACATGCAATCTTTATAGCAGGTCCTCAAGTCATATGAATTGGGCATGACAAACATTTCCTTGGACAGAAGATATGAAATGTTAATCTCTGGGTGCCAGATAGCACTCTAACATGGACCCTGGCTAATGGCAAGTAGGTTTCAGTGCTCATATGTTAACATGGTATTTGCTTCAGTGAAATATGATGCTGAAGTTACTGTTTTGTGGGGAATACCCACAAAAGATAAATGCATATGAACACACTGACGTTTTAGCAGAAACATTAAGTATAATCCCTATCATCTATTAATAAAAACAGAGCTACTCTAAGGCTGCCAAACATTAACTTCCTTTATTAGAATAAACATCTCAGTGAAACCACATTTGCCATTAAATGATCATTCCAACTGACCAAAAATATTAGTTGGTCCAACACTATATTCGGACAGCCAGAAATGTCCATGTGGGAATACAGACTGCTTAGTGGCTTAATCAGAGTGATCCTACAAAGGAAGTCATCCTGCAGTTAATCTCTCAGCTTAGACCTTACTTGGCCAAGATTAGCAACAACACGAATGAACTAAAGAATCTTACGAGAGATTTTATTTATATTCAATTCATAAAACAGAAACTCCCTAGATGTTGGAATAAAAAGAAGTTTTAGTAAGCTTTAACAATTACTTTACATAAACTTTTGGAAAATATCATATATCATAAAAATATCATATCACAGCAACCATGAAAATACTAGTGTATAAGCTATCTACTTTATAAATATTAGTTGTAATAGCCAAAAATATAAGCAATCCAATGTCCATCAACAGATGAGTGGATAAACAAAATGTGGTATATCTTTTGAAATATCATTCAGTTAGAAAAAAGAATGAAGTACTTATATATGCTACATTATGACCATGGAAACATGTTAAGTGAATGAAGCTAAAGACGAAAGACCACCTATTGTGCGATTCGATTTGTATGGCTGTCTTGACGAGGCATATCTATAGACACAAGAGGTAAATTAGTGATTGTCAGGAAATGGGAAAGAAGCAGAAAACAGAAATAAGGATCTCTATCTGGGGTGACAAAAATACTGCAGAATTAGAGATAATGATTGCACAATTCTATGAAGATACAACTAAAAATTCTGACATTTTATCCTTAAAAATGGTTGATTTGTGGTATTGCAGTGTATCTCAAAACTTAAACACCACTTGACATGTAATAAATCTCATCTATAAAAATCAAATTAATTTATTAGTTCCAATGGCTTTAGAGATCATTTAACTTTCCCCTTTTGGTTTATATATCCTTTCTTGCTTTCTGTTTTATTTATTTATTTAGCCTAATTTCTCCGGCTAGGATTTTCAAAGCTTTGTTGAAAACATCTTTCTCTTGTTGCTGATCGTAATAATTTCATCACTGAGAATGTTAGCTATGGGCTTCTTATACATGGTCTTTATTGTATTGCCTTACATTTCTTCTATAACTTTTTTAACTATGAAAGGATGGTGAATTTCATCATTCTTTTCTGCACCTAGCAAAAGGATTATATCATTGTTTTTCATTCTGTTCATGTGAATCACATATGTTGATTTGTATCTCAGGGATCGAATCCATTTTAATCATGGTCAATGACCATTTTAATGTGCTGTTGAATTCAGATTGCTAATATTTTAAGGGTTTTTGCATCTGTATTCATTGGTCATAACAATATTATCTACATTGATCTATAATTTTATTTCCTTGTAGTATCCTTGTCTGTTATTGTTTTAATGTATTTGCAGGATACAAAATTAATATACAAAGCTGGGTCTGGTGCCGCACGCCTGTAGTCCCAGCACTCAGGAGGGTGAGACAGGAGGATCATTGTGAATTTGAGACCACCCTGGGCTACAAAGTGAGCTCAAGGCCAGCCTGAATGTCATAGCAAGACCTTGTCTCAAAAAGACAAGGGCTGGGGATTTAGCTCAGTGGCTTAAGCACCTACCTGGCAAGTGCGAGGTTTTGAGTTTGATCCCTGGTACCGGAAAAAAATAAAAATAAAATCAAAATTAATACACAAAAATCATTAGCATTTCTAAATATCTAGAACAAACTATCTGGGGAAAAAATCAGAAAATAATCCTATTTGCAATAGTGTTATGGTTTATGTCTAGGTGGCCCCCCAAGTCTCATGAAGTCATGGAGGAGGCTGAATGTTGCATTTGTGATTGGTTCATTGTCTAGTGCTGGGATTGGTGGTGTGAGTGCTGCCCAGAGGTGGAGCTGGCATACAATATAAGGGAAGGAAGTAGGTATGTTTTTCTCTTTCTTTTGCCTTTTTGCTCTTGTTGCTTGCAGGCCACCATGAACAGCTGCCCCTCAGCCACAGCACCCTGCCTTGGAACAAGCTGACTATGGAGTGAAATCTCCAAAAACTGTAAGAAATAAACCTTTTCTTCCTTCATTTTGAGCATCAGGTATTTTGTCCCAGCAACAAGAGAAAATTAACCAAGATAGTATTTGGTACTGAGAGTGGGGTTGTTGCTGTGACTGTACCTGACCAGGTGGTTCAAGAGTCTTTGGGAATGGCTTGCGGGAAGAGTTTGGAAAGGTTTGGAGATGTTGCCTGAAGGAGTAGAGCTGGAACGGCTTAGGCTGTCCCATATGGGAGATTCTGGTTGGAGCTCAGAAGACCAGAAAACCAGTAAAGACCAGACTTGGGAGGTTTCTGCTAGGAAGAAGGACTGCATTGGTTGTTGGACTCCAGATGATGTGTGTTATGGCTTGACAGAAAGTTTGTCTGCATTTTGCTTGTGTCCAGAGACTGCCTGAGACTGAAATTAAGGGTGGCAGACTGATTAATCTGGCTGAAGAAATTTCAAAGCAGTAGAATGTTGAGGTGGTGGCATGGCTATTGTTGGGGGCTGTTAGCCAGATATATGTTGCCAATCAAGACCTAAGGGCCCAGCAGGGTGATTTAAAACATTGTGAGTTTGGCTAGAAAGAAAGCTCCAGTAAAACTGTGGACTGAAAAGAGCTGAGATCTCCATTGCTGAGAAGGAATAGGAAAATAAAAAAGATGGCCTGAGGACATCATGGGAAGCTGTGATGGGTCTCCACTTTTGTAGCCTCAAAGACTTTGCTTGGAGGAGACAGCCACAAAGCCCATGCTCCAGAATGGCAGCAGAGGCCACATGAGGTTTCAAAATGGTGGCATCTGCACCAGGTTCCAGAATGGCAGTGACATAGAGAATCTGTTCCTCACAATCAAGTTTGGAGTGCTCAGTGATCCAGGCACTCAACCCCTACAGCCAAGAGAGAGGAAAACCTGGCTACTGCTTTAACTGGCAGCAGACGTTGGCAGCATCCACATTGCGCTGGCTTTAGGTGCATGGAGAATGCATGAGTTCTGAGGTTTTTAACCTGGGGCTTCCACCTGATTTCAGAAGAAGGCCTGGGAGGCCAGACAGTGTGCCCCTGAGAGGGCAGTGTGTGAAGCTGTGTGAAGCAAAGGTGCAGTGGAGAACCCCGAAGTTTGAAAAAACCAGGAGCATGGATCATCTAAGGAAAGCTGCAAGGATTGAGCAGAGTGGGCCTAAGAGAGAAGCTGTGGTAGCTAAAACTCCTGGAAGTGCCATGGAGATGGAGTCACTCAAGCCTTTTGGAGCTCTCAACTGGATTGCTTCAAATGCTAAGCGTGGAACTCCAGGACTTAACGTTTGCCCTGCTGGATTTTGGACTTCCTTTGGTCCCAATACTTTGTACCCCATTTGTACCATTTGGAATGGTAATGTATATCTTGTGCCATTAAATGTTGGAAGTATTTAACTTTTTCATTTGTACAGAGACTTGCAGATGAATCTGTTAGATCTTGGAGGAGACTTGGGACTTGAACTTTTCAGCAATGCTGAAACTGTTAGGACTTTGGCAACTTTTGGAGATGGACTAAATGTCTTTTGTATAAAAGGATGTACATAAGTCTTTGCAGGGCCAGGGGTGGAATGTGTGCAGTTGGCCCCCCCAAGCCTCATGCAGTCATGGAGGCGGCTGAATCTAGCATTTATGATTGGTTTGTATATAGATGGCCCCCCAAGCCTCATGTAGTCATGGAAGTGGCTGAATCTATTGCTTGTGATTGATTTGTTGTCTAGTGCTGGGATTGGTAGTGTGAGTTCTGTACCCACCCAGGGGCAAGAGAAGGCAGGTTCTCCCTTTTTTGCACAGTTCACCTTGCTGCTTGCAGCCACCATGAATGGCTGCCCCCTCAGCCATGCCACCCTGCCTTGGAGCCAACTGATTATGGACTGAAATCTCCAGAAACTCTAAGCTAAATAAACCTCTCCTTCCTTCACTTTGGGCATCAGGTATTTTGTCTCAACAATGAGAAAAAAGTAACCAAGACAGTTGTCTAGCGCTGGGATTGGCAGTGTGGGTGCTGCACCCACCCAGGAATGGGGAGCCAGCATACAATATAGGGGAGGGAAGGAAGTGTGCTTCCCCTCTCTTGCCCTGTTTGCTCTTGCCACTAGAGGCCAAGATGAACGCCATGCCATCCTGCCTTGGAGTCAGCTGAGTATGGACTGAAACCTCCAAGAACTGTAAGAAATAAACCTTTCCTTCTTTCATGTTGGGTGTCAGGTATTTTGTCTCCACAAGAGAAAAATAACCAAGACAGATAGCATAAAAATTTTAGGAATAAATTTAACCAAGGAGGTGAAATATCCATACACTGAAAACTATAAAACATTAGTGAAAGAAACTGAAAACCCAAATAAAGTTATACCATATCAATGAATTGGAAGAATGAGTATTGTTAAAGTGTCAGATTTTTCTGCAAAGATCTATAGTCAATGCAATCAAAATTGTAATGACATGCTTCAAAGAAATGAGAAACAACAGTCCTAAAACTGGTATTCAAAAATAAGACTTTGAATAGTCAAAATGATCTTGGGCAAGATAAACAAAGCTGGAGGCTTCATATTACCTGACTTCAAATCCACTATAAAACTGTAGTAATAAAATCAAAATCGTATGGCTACAAAAAGACAAATAGAACAATGAAAAAGAGCTCAGAAATAAACTCAAAAATGGTCTTCAACATAGGTGCCAAGAGCACATCATGAGAACAGTTTCTTCAATAAATGGTGCTAAGAAAATTCACATGTAGCTGGGGCGCCATGGGACCTGGACATCCAGAGCCAAGCCTCTCCCTGTCAGTCAGCGTCAGCACGGACTGTGGGGAGGGCGAACTAGCCCTGCCCCAACAGAGAGCCATGCTGGGGCTGCCGTGGGAACGGGACATCCAGAGCCAAGCCTCTTTCCCATTTCAATTATAGTACAATATATGTTAGCCATTGTGTACTTAAAAAATAACAAAAGTTTCAAAAGAAGAAAATTCACATGTAGGAGAATGAAGCGAGTCCTTTATATTTTAAAAAGTCAACTCAAATGAGGTTAAATGCAAGTATAATACAACTAGACAATAAGGAAAGAGCTTCTTGACATTGGTCTTAGCAAAAGTTTGTGGACAAGATCTCCAAAGCACAGGTAATAAAAGCAAAATTAAACAGACATGATTGTGTTAAGATTTCTGAACAAAGGAAATAAATGACAGAGTGCAAAGCCATCTGAGGAGCCAGGCATAGGTGGCTCACGCCTGTAATCCCAGCACTTGGGAGGCTGAGACGGGCGGATCGTTGTGAGTTCGAGACCATCCTGGGCTACAGAGTGAGCTCAAGGCCAGCCTGAACGGCATAGTGAGACCCTGTCTCAAAAACACCAGGGCTGGGGATCTAGCTCAGTGGTCTAAGCGCCTGCCCAGCAAGTGCAAGGTTGTGAGTTCAATCTCCGGTGCCGAAAAAAAAAAAAAAAAAAAAAAAAAGCCATCTGAGGAATAAGAAAATGTTTGCTAAACATATATCTGATAAGGGGCTAATATCTAACATACATAAGGAACTCAACTTAAAACAAATAACCTAATTTTAAAAAGGCAAGAACTTGAATAGTCATTTCTCAAAAGACATTAAATATCCAAGTTTTTTGCAAAGAGGTGCTTAACATCACTAATCAATGGGAAGTGCAAATTAAAACCATAAAATATCATCTCACACCTATTAGAAAGGATTTTATCAAAAAGACAAAAGAAACCAAGGATTAGTGGAGAAAAAGGAGTCATTGTACACTTTGTGGTAAATCAATACAAACATTTTGGGAAACAGTAAGAAGGTTCCTTAAAAAATTAAAAATAGAACTGTATGTTATGACTGCAATTTATTTTCTATGTATCCAAGGGAAATAAAATCAGCATGTTGAAGAGGTATCTCATCCCTGCACTCCAGAGGCTGAGGCAGAAGCAGGAGGATCACCAAGAGTTCAAGGTCAGCCTGGACTACATAGCAAGAGCCCCGTCTCAAAAAAAAAGCCAATGAACATCTGAATGCCCATGTATATTGCAGCATTATTTACCATAGCCAGTACATAGAACAAATATAAATAATAATTGATGAATGGGTAGAGAAAATTTGGCATATTTATGGATAATGAAATACTACTCAGCCTTAAAAATCTTGCTATTTACAACAACCTGGATGAACCTGAAGACACCATGCTCATATAAACCAGGTACAGAGACAAATACATGATGTCACGTGTATGTGGCCTCTTAGAAAACATCAAATCTGTAGAAACAGCGGAACAGACACCTGTGACTGTGGTGGGTAGATAGAAGGGATGAAGAATGAGCAAATATGTAAGGATATAGTTTCAGTTAAGTGGGAAAGAATTTCTTAAGATCTGTACAGTACAATGTTGTGGATAACAACATACTAGTAACGTAAAAACTCCTGAGAAAAATTTTTAAAGACTTTCACTACAAAAATGAAGTGATAGACATGTTAATTTGCTTGACAACATCATTTTCTAATGCATACATATAAAACAACACTGTACCTCATATATTTGTCAAAAGATAAAAGTGGTAAGACATTTCCAGACATACAAGTTCTGAAGAAATTAAAGATCACCAACACGTCCACACTATAAGAAAAATGAAAGGAAGTCCAGGCACAAGAAAAATGTTGATATATTTTTACACAGACATGAAATAGCAACTGTATAAATGCATAAGAAAACTTCATTATGTAAATCTCTTTGATAAAGAAACGTATCAGTGTGGGAGTGAATATATACATACATGTATCACACAGCAGTGAGGGAAAAAATAATATGAACTTTATATAAAGGGGTATATTATTTGAAGCTATGATACAGTAAGTTTAAAAGAAACCGTATAAATCCCAAAACAACTGGAATTCTTATATTGAATTAGCTAATAAACTAGTCAAAAAGCAATTATAAAAGTATTTAATCCAAAAGGCAAAAAGAAAAACAGGGACAAAAACCAGGCAAACTGAAAACAATTATTAAGACAGCAGATTTAAATTTAACCATGTTGGTAACCACATAAGTAAAAATGATCTAATCACTCCAGTGAAGAGATTAGCCAAGTGGATTTATAGATTACTTAACTATGTTGATTCAAAGAAATACATGTCCAATAGATATTGTGAAACAGGGAGAAAATGTTTGAATGGGAAGCATAACTAGGGAGGGGGGAAGGTAAAATAAGGGACAAGAAAAACATGGAAGCAAAGCTTTTGTAAATGAAGGGAAGAAGGGTTGAAGGGAGGGTAGGGGTATGGGGGAAGAAAAAGAATCAAGATATATCCTGTACAGGTACAAATTCCCTGATGAATGCGATTGTTACGTACACCTAAAATGTACCAATAAACTGAATTTAAAAAAAATACATGTCAAATACAAGGAAAAACATCAAAAAAGGTGAAAATGGATAGGAAGGTCACATTATGCTAAAATTTTTAAAAAGTATTACATATTACAAACATGTACAAAAAAAGGGGGTTTCAAGAGATGGAGGGAGGTAGAGAAGAGGGAAGAGAAAAAGGAATTAAAATATATCACATACATGTTCCAATTCCCTACAAGGAATGTAAACATTATATACTATAAACATGGAGTAATAAAAAAAGAGCTAGAAAAATAGACAATTGGAGTACCTATTTTACTATCACACAGCATAGATTCCTTTAGCACAAACACAAGCATACAAGTCATTTAAAAATATTATACTGAGAGGACATAACAATCCCCAAGGTTTACATAGCTTTTAGCAGCTTCAGAATACATAAAAACAAACTGATAAAACTGCATACCACTTGGTAAGAAAAAAAGGATGGTACACTAATACACACTTGAATGAATCTCCTCTCCAAATGTTTGGTGAAAGCAGTCACACAAGAGTAAACACTGATTAAATTCTCAAAAAAGGCAAACTAAATTGTAATCAAAGATCAGTGATACCAAGAGGAGTGGGATTATGAAAGGACAGGAAAAACTTATGAAAGAAGTTATTTTCATTCCTATATGGTGGCAGATTCATGCTTACATGTGTAACAAAATTTATCATGCTTTTACATATTATCAGTTTTATCAAGATGCTTATTTCAAGACCCAGTGAGATACAAGTATTGAGTTATGCTATCCGGAGAAGAAAATTTTGATCCAGGTAGGGCCAGGGCATCTCACAAACTCTCCACGAACAGACATGAATACATTCAGTGCCTTCACACAAATGCAGCTGATTACAGCTTCCTAATTCAGTTATTTCTAGGATTAAGGTATTTATAAAAATCAAAGGCATAATTATTAAGCTTATACCAACTTTATTAATAACAAGCAAAATTATTTTAACATATATATACATTTTCTTACTTTGGCACATAAAATACAGAAATATTTACATACATATAAAATACTTTTTTAAAATTATCTTCAGAAATAAAGAAGACAGCAATATTTCACAAAGAACACATTTGTGGAAATAGACACATTGAAAAAGACTGAAAACAAATGACAAACATTTAAATTAACAGAGTCCAGAAGTTGATAGCTGAGTTGTATTAATTTGGTAAAGCAAATATAATGCTAATAGGTGGTAAGTCAGATTTATATTTAAGATTGTCTAGACAAAATTAGATGGACTTTATCACAAAATTGAATCAATTTTATTTTACCCTATAAATCACAAATCTTTGGTAACTTTCCCTTTTGTATAAATATTTAAAATTTCTAATTTGTATTAAGAATTTTAAGCTTCTTCACAACAAGTTGTAAAATATTTTAAGAGGCTGTCTATCCTCTATTTTTTGGGAACAAAATTCCAGATGTTAACATTAAAAAACAATTACATTTTCTTTTAGAATAAAAACTTAACATTTTCTAATTAACCGTCATGATAATTTACAGTTGATTTATTTAGAGGTCACAACCTTCGTAGATTCTCTTTGCTTTTTTTAGTACCAGGAAGAGGACCCATTTTGTAACTGGTTTTTAGGAGCTTGCCATTTGAGCAGTCTTCAGTGCTATGATAATCACATAGACACTTTGTACAATAATCAAACCTACAACCTTCACGTTCACAGGTTGCACGCTGTAAATAGTCATCAAATTTTGCTGGTGATTTACAGCGAATGCACGCTTTGAGGCTTTCATTCTTTTTCAAAGTCTTGGCAACCTAGAAAACAAAAAACCCATAGATAAATATGAGAAAGGATTACCTGTACTGCAGTTTAGTTAGTAAAATCAAGGATACCTCTGTGCCTTACGTCAGGTCCTGCCTCAAGGAGCCTACCATTCAGTGGGCAAGAGATAGCAGCACTTGTCAAGGGGTCTAACGGCCACTGCTCATTTTAGACATGCCTTTCCTTTCACAAATGCTATTTACAAATCCAATCCCTAACTTAAACGCCAGTTTTTTCTGTAATATCTTCCTGGTGTCTGTCACTTAAGAATTGGTTGCTTTCCCCATTATCTCTCTTTTTATAAACCACCTACCACACTATAAGGCAATTTTTTTATCCTGCAGCAGTTTCATTTCAAAATACAGGCTCTACAGTAAGATTGTGGTTTTCTAATTTAAATTTACAGGATTATCTAAATATGAGCAAAACTTTTAGTAGACATTAGCCAATGATGGGAAGATACTGCAGGAAGCTTTGACTACTAAGAGCAGGATACTTTCTGCTTAGCTCGTCCTTTACTTACAAAATGCAGCAATTATAAAATGTAGTGCGAGAATTTTAGTGTTTTTTTTGAACCAAGGATCAAACTCATGACCTCATGCTTGCCAGACAGGCATTGTGCCACTAAGCTATATCACTCACCTAGTGCGAGAATTTTAGATACTTTCAAGTCATCTTTTAGAGTAAAATGAAGGGAATAGAAGATGCCTGTTAATAACCATTTAAATTCTTATTTACTACAATTATAGTTGAATACCAGTGTCAGTTGCCATAATCTGGTACGGAATACAATAGTTATTATCAAGAGCCAAGTTGTATTTTTACCTTGAAAATTTCCTATTCTTCATTTTAAACCCTTTTAACAATAAATGATGTTTCTAATTTATTAACTGAGCAACATTACCTCAGAGAATTCACTGTGTCGACTATAGGTAGAACCCTTCTGATCATCTTTCTTGGATAACTTGGCTTGAGCATCCTTTTTGGGAACAGCCTGGGATGCTGATTTCTGAACAGAAGCTAATGCAGTTCGGATCATAACATATTCTCTGGTTGAAGCATGTGGTGAAAACTTAATGCTCTTTTCCTAAAAAACATTTAATTGTGCTTAAGATACTTTCTTATATAAATTCGGTCAGTTACTTTTAGTTTCTACATACTTAAGAAAAGTCTAACTTACCTGCACATGCTTAAATATAGCTACACATAACTATTCAGACGCAGAAATTCTAATTTGTTGACGGAAAGTATGAACCAGAAACTAAGAAATCATTTTATTTACATAGTCTATATGGTAGGTAGGTATGTATGTATGTATTTATTTCTGAGACAACGTCTTGTTATGTAGTTCAGGCTGGCCTCAAACCCACAGCAATCCTCCTGCCTTAGCTTCCTGAGTGCTGGGATTATAGGCATGCACCACCATGCCAGGCTCTTTATCATGATTTATAAGTAACTAAAGTTTAAGTACTATGGACAAAATAAATGGTCATTCCACCCACTACCAGAAGATGGCAGTATCTATGTTCAAATGTCAATTCAGTTATGAGCAGATTTAAAATTCATTTAGATTAGATTTTCCATTATCAGCTTAATATGAGCAAACTGAACTTGGATACTTTAAGCAATTTACTTTTAATATAAAGTTACACTCTGGTTAAGCAGAAGTCTGTCCAACCCTAAGACCTGAACTTTTAGTCATGTATAGATCTTGATTCCTAGTTACCTTGTACTTTAGAAAAAGAAATGCATTTTCCCTTCTGTAGTATGCATTTAGTATGTTGAAAATTTACTGTTTTTCTGCTAACTAATGAAAACAAGAAATCTTTTTACCACCCGATTTAATCACTATACAAATAAAACACTATACAAACTTTATACAAATAAATTTTCAAAGGCTATAAACCACATACACACAAATGGCAGCTAAGATCCACTAGATGATCAACTCTCATTACCTGAGAACTGAGTAATTCCCCTCTTATTACTTTGGACATTCTATTTCTATTTCGACATTCTAATTCCTCCCTTATTATCTTGAACATTCTACTGAACTGAACAAATAAACATCCAAGGTGGAGTCCTTGCTCTTTATTTTTGAAGTTGGCTGCTTATTAAGTTCTGAAAGGCTAAAATGCTTTGTGAATTTAAAGAAGGATTTCTAATTACCTTTTTTTCCTACTTATTTCTAAAGATAAAAGAGAAATCGCAATGCATTTTAAAAAGCAAACATCATCTACAAAAACTTACAGTAACTCTTTGCATTGCTTTTTTGTACAAGTGGGATGCCCCTTTATCATCTTCTAGAATCTTCTTCCAAGCAGTGCTCACTTTAGACACACTGGAAAATAAATGATCATAAAAGAAACAATTAAAGCATAACAAAGATCCCAAGATGAATATAGTAGAGAAATATTAATAGCACAAAAGTGAAATATGTATTAGCAGTGCTTCTCAAATTTGACTGTACATTAGAATTGCTTGGGGCACTTAAAATTTAAGGATGCCCATGCCTATCATTTGGGTTTAACTGGCCTAAAGTAGGGCACAAGGTTCTATTTTTAAAAGCTCCCTATCAAATAATTCCAGGTTAAGAACTACTATTTTTTTTTTAATTTTACAGTATTTGTGAAAACCAAACAGCCAGCATTCTGTATATGATACTATGCTAAATGTCTAAAAGGTACATATATCAAAGTACTTTGAGATTCATTGCTACTAGTATAAGTCAATTTTAAAAAGCTATTAACATGAAAAAAAGTACAATCTGTGATAGTTATTATCCATTAAGTAGCTAGTCAACAAGTAGTATCAACTCTTACATATTTCACTTTACCTCTATTTCATAAAGACTACAGTAAAACCACACTCACCATGTATTTCTAATTTTTCAAAAAGCCTCAAAATTAACCCAATGGACAGCTGAATTCAACCTAGTTCAACGGCCTGCATAATCATCTTATTTCTCAAAGCTGTACCTTCCTAATGGACTTCCCTTGATGCAGAGGAATAGGTAATTTTTTTTTTGCTTGTTATATAGCCCAGGGTCGCCTTGAATTTGTGGTGATACTCCTGCCTCACCCTCCCACGTGCTGGGAATCACAGGCGTGTGTCGCCTGGTCCAGCCCAAGATTTTTAAATAAACTGTTATAACTAGATCATTATTTGTGAGCCACCACAGTTTTAACCACTGTCAATTCGAGGAGAGCCCTACATCAATTACTTGTCTAAAAACAACAAAAATTAACTCATACTTCACAGGTAACAGTCATAATAATGATTAGACTTGCAGAACGGAGCGAGGCCTGTTTTGTGTGCGTATATGGTAACTAGGGATTGAACTGATGGCCTTGGCACTGAGCTATGGACCCTCCCTCCTTATTCTTTGTTTTGACACAAGGTCTAAATTGCCTAGGTTGGGTTTAAACTCATGATCCCTTCTGCCTTCCCAGAGTGCTGGGATTATAGGTATCTAGCCCAATCCCTGGCTAGGCTGCTTCAGTTAATCCTCAAAAATATAATTTAGAAATTTCAGAATTAAAAAGAACAAAAGCCACCAATCTAACAAAGATTTTTAGTAGCATGAATACAAAATTCAAAATGACAGTAAATGCACACTTCCACAAAATTTTCTTTTGTTTGAGTGACACACAGGTGATAAAATACCAGCTATTAAGCAAAAGTCATTACATCAATTAAACAACACTGTAAGATCACTACATCGGCTGGTAGTAGTGAGCCATCAAAAATGCACTTGTAGGTTATAGTATACTTACTTGATTAAGTCCATGTCACTGAGCTGAGCCAAAATATTTGCTAAGAGATGTTTGAGTTCCCTTCGAAAGAGTTCATTGAGAATATCTACAAATTCTAGGCCCATTTTCCTGCCAATTATATTCTGTAGTCTAAAATTTCCACTGGATATAATTTCCTTCAATATTTCTCGATCTATTTTAGGATTTCGCTTGGCATTCTTTTTTAATGTTGAACAAACCACTTTTTCAAAATGAAGAACTGGCAGTAAGTTTTGGTTGGGATACTGGTCTGGGCTTTGTGTCTGTAGCAGGCAGGACTGTGGACTGCTTCTGAAATTTTCTTCCAGAGTGAGGTTATCCTCTTCATGTTCATTGAGGCCACTTTGTTGAGTAAATGAGGAATAGCCACTGTCTTCATAAAGCTCATTAGTTTCTAGTTCTTCTATTTCATTTGAACTATTGTTTGTTTGTTCAACATGATGATTTTCCTTGTTATGCAAGGGTTTGCTTTTTGCTTCAAATTCTACAATTTGAGGGCTCATGATTGGTGACCTAAGGCATGATAACCTTTCATAGTCTTTAACACAGTCTTTACAAGAACCTTCCAGATAGGCGGGACTGTAGAAACCTTGTCTTCCACTGTCATCAGGTTTTACCAGTTTATTTTCAGGATGAATGTGGTTACAATTAACATCACACTTCATTTTGACATAAAGAGTGGAACTTTCTTCTTTATAACCTAGAAAAAGAAGACGACATTTACTTTGTAACTGGAAAATTTCTGCATATCCCTACTAAATAGGGATAGGAAACATTTAATTATTTTGCATTTTCTGAGCACTATGTATTGCCCATGGACACCTGCCTATAAAGCTATGAAATTATCCAAGCTTACTGATATGACCATACTATGTGCAAATATTATTCAAACCTATAAAGATACATATATATATATATATATATATATATATATTCAAATTATTTCTTGCAACAGTACTTCAGAACAGATGGATTCTGGATCTGCATAACTGTAACATCTATTTCAAATCTGTATCTGGTTAAGTAAGAATGTTGGGGAAAAGAACCACAAAACAAATATCTGTACTTCTGAAACAAGTGAGAGAAAATGATACCTCAAGAGCAGAGTCTAGCCAGGCGTGGTGGCTCACACCTGTAATCCCAGCACTCAGGAGGCTGAGACAGGCGGATCTTTGTGAGTTCGAGACCAGCCTAGGCTACAAAGTGAGCTCAAGGCCAGCCTGAACAGCATAGTGAGACCCTGTCTCAAAAAGACAAGGACCGGGGATCTAGCTCAATGGCCTAAGCGCCTGCCTCTCAAGCGCGAGGTCATGAGTTTAGACTCTAAAGTAAAAGGTGTTTTTAAAGTAATCACAAATACGTCTAGAATCAGTGTTTAAATGCTGAACTTGAAATGACATTTAAACATCTGTAAGTTAATGTATACCTGAACCCCATAGCTCTTTTCTTTACACTTTATTCTAGTCAGGACTCTGGGAGACCATCTGATATTTTTAAGGTGTTTGTGTATCCTAATGGATAGTAAACTCACACATAGGTACAATGCCTTGCTGTATCTTGCCTAACAGTGTCAGAAATACTGCTAGCAATCAGAAGACTTAGAATGACATTCCATCATAAAAGCCAGATTTAATCACTGAGGTGATAACAGGTATGAGTTACTGTTCAGTTATTTTAAAAGAACTGGTTAAACTACAAAGTATTTACAAATAGCATAAAAAAATACATTACTGACAAGTCATGCAATTCTTTCTGAACATTATTCATTAGAATACACTACTGATTCAAATTTAAGTTTAAAAAATGATGTCAAGGATTGTTACTCCTACCCCCACCCTTAGGACCTAAGAAATCACTTTGATATACTTTGGCAGACATTTTAAGATACATTTATTTATTTATTTTTTAAGATAACTTCAACAATTTCTCAATCTGTCTACTACTGACTTTTTTTTTGTACTACTGATATTTTGGACTGGCTAATTCTTTAATGGGCCACACTGCAAACTGTAGGATGTTTAGCAGGTACCATCCCCTTTCCTCAAAATGCAACAAAGACCAAATGTCACCAGTTGGCATTTGTTGCCAAATACTGGGGAACACAGGTAGCGGTGGCAAAATATCATCCCTCAGTTGAGGACCACAGCTTTAAAGGATTGAGATTTTTGTCAGGCAGTATGGACTGAGAAGATCATTCACTGAAAGCTAATTTGAGCAAAGGTACAATACTGAGAAGCAATATGGTAGATGGGTTCAGGAAAACCATCCACCACTACCGAAGACACAATATATGAAGAAAACAATCAGAACACAAGGAAAGCCTTAGGGTCTTCATGGCCAGGTTAAATGTGGATTTCATAAGCTTCAAACATGCCTATCTCTCATCCCTGCTATAAGCCAATCATGCGTAAATAATAATTTATTCTATAAGCAAATGTATGTACCAGTTTATTATGTACTAAATGGTACTAATCTGTCTATTTTAATATAACTGCTTTTAGTGCAAAGCTTTTTAAGTCAAACTACAAAAGGATACCTTTCTGTCAAGTAACCTTCTAGGTAGTTAACTTCCTAATGTTTAACTATGAAAGATAGTTACATGCTCCAGGATCACACTAAACTTTAGACTAAACCTAAAAGCTAGATTTAAACTAAGAGTTTAGAGCCTAAAAAGCAAATTAAAAAACATACAAATTCTAACTTTCCAGTTAATTCTAAAACACAGTTGGTAGATCCCTTTTACTCAGAAGAGTTTTAAAAAAATGTGAAGAGACTGTTTCCTATTCTTTCTTCAACTACGGTAAAGAATTAAATTCAAATCAGGTGTGGTGGCATACGCCTGTAATCCCAGCACTTAGGAGGCTGAGGTAGGAGGAACATAATTTCAGTTTAGATAGAGGACCTCAATTTATGTGGCAGTATAAAAAGATAAAAGTCACCTTTAAAGACATACCTTTTACTTTATTTAGTAGCTCAAACCACAGTTGCTACACACCCAGTGCCCAACTCATGCATTTCAGGGGTGCATGTTACAATCAGTGAACCAATACTGATCCATTATTACTAATCTAAATCCATATTTTACTTGGTTCCTTAGTTTCTGTTTGTTTTTCTCTTGTTCCAGAATCCCAACTAAGATAACTCAGTCTCCACAAGATCTTCTTGGCTATATCAATTTCTCACTTTCCTTGGGGATGAGCGCATAGCTCAATCAATGGTAGGATAACTCTGGCATGTGAGAGGTCCTGGGTTTGATCCTTGACTCTCAGCACCACCAACTTAAAAAAACAAAAATAAAACTGACCAACCTTCTCTTGCAGAAGGACCCTTGGTTGAGATTTGCATATTTTTCCTCAGTCTGTCTATTGTTATGGGTTTTTAAAACATAGAGGTAAAGTGTTATTGTCGCCATATCCTTGTAAGAGTAAAGTTTTTTGGTTTTTTTTAGACAGGGTCTTGCCATGTAGTGTAAGCTGGCCTTGAATTCACTTATGTAGCCCAGGTTGGTCTAGAACTCAGAGATCCTCCTGCTTCAGCCTTCCTCCTGAGTGCAGGGATTACAGGCATGTGGCACCATACCCAGCAATAAATATTATTAATATAGCTTATCTTTTACAATGTTTACCTTGGCCACCTGGCTGAATAAGTGTTGGTCTGTATTCCCCACTGTAAAGTCACTCCTTTGTGTTTCTTTCCCCTTTCATACTCTAGAAGGAAGTAACTATACATAGCCTACACTTCAAAGGAGTGATGAGTGTGGTTCCACCCCTAGGAGTGGAGTAAATAAATAAATCATTTTGCTGTATGGAAGAGTTATCTATTCTATTCCATTTATTTCATCATTAATCAGAACAGACTCTTGGATTTTAGGTCATAATCCAATAACAAAAGGTGTTAATGAACATGTTCTAGTTTTCACTATTGTGAGCCTTTTTAGTTGGCTTAGGTGCCCATTTGTCATACATACAAATGACATTTGCATCGTTCTGTTTTTTGAGTGTTCCTTATTTTCTGTCAGTACCAGATATTCCTGGTTCTTTTTATTAGAGAAAATTATCAGAAACCAAAATCGGGATGCCAGCTGTAGATTTAATTTCAAAATTTGAGATTATTGCTGTGAACTTTTTATCTCCACAATATTGCAAAATAAATTGACTACTACCATTTTTAGAAAAGGAAGCTAAAGTAAACTAACTTCTCATCTTTAACTAGTCAAGTACTTCCCAGTGATGAAGTCCTGTGCTCCTAAACAATTTTAAGAAATATATGTATTCACATTATTCATCTGGTATTACCCCTAAAGGGAGAAAATATAACATGAAGTAGATAAATGAGGTCAGGTATGGTGGCGCCTATAATTTCAGCACTCAAGAGATTGAGGCAGGAGGATTGCTGCATGTTCAAGTTCAACGCAGGTTACATAGTGAGTTCAGGGTCAACCTGAACTACATAACAAGACCCCCCCCCCCGCCTCCAAAAAAACCAACCAAAAAATATTCAACAAATGAGAGTCAAGAGTTTAGCTTGAGTTGGGCATGGTAGAGCACTCCTATAATCCCAGCACTCCCAACATGAAGGTTAAAACAGGATTGCTGCTCCTTCAAGGCCAGTCTGAATGTCATACTAAGACCCTGTCACAAACAAATAGTGTCTAGCTTTGCCACATCCATTTACCCAATACCTGCTCGATGACAGGGCAAGAAAGGGAGAAAGACAATTATTATTATTATTATTTTGTAGTACTGGAAATTGAGTCTAGGGCATCAACACGGAGCTACATCTCTAGCCCTTCTTGTATTTTTAAATTTTGAGAAAGGATCTCACTAAGTCACGAAGTTTGCCAGGCTGGGCTCAAACTTGGGATCCTCCTGCCACAGCCTCCGAGAGTGCTTAAATTAAAGATGTGTACCACCAAGCTTGGTTTTCAGGGTGATCTTGACAAAGTGACATACTGAGATATGAAAGCTCTGTGGATATCTTTTGGGAAGAGTTTGATATTCAGAGACACATAAGAAGTATAAGTATTCAAGAAGTAAGGCATGTAGGGTTGCTGCAACTTAGCTAGGAGAATGACTCAAAAATAATTGAGTTAGGTCTATAGTATGTGTAGAGTAGCTAAGGCCTTTGCATTGTCCTAGGTAGTGTGGAGAGAGATTTGGTTTATATTTTGAAAAGAACATTGGCAACTGTGGGGAAGTGGTTGTGGAAGGTAACAATAGAAGGCAAGGAAGTTCGTCACAGGAGTCGGGGGGGGGAGGACGAATAGAGATGAGGATGATGATTGCACAGGAAATCAAATGGGTAGATACAAGAGGGTTCAATCCCCAGTACAAGGGTGGGATTGGGGTTATTCCTAGTATATAGGAGAGTAAAAACTAGTTGATTATGTACTTTGGATGTGGATGACAACTCAGGAAAATTCCTAGCGTTTCAAGATTGAATACCTTAGACATAAAGTACCAGAATTTGGGAAAACTGACACAAGTAATTGTTTTTTTTTTTGGTACCGGAAATTGAACTCAGGATCTTGGGCTTGCCAGGCAGGCACTGTGCCACTGAGTTATATCTCTAGCACCACAATTAGTCCTTCAAGCCTCGATTCCCCACCCATAAAATGAGAAAAAAACAGAGTAAATGTATGGCTAGTCCTTAGAGTCCGTATCACAAAGATCTAATCAACAGGATCTATTTTACCACATTATTCACAATAAGTCGAACTCCTTCATATTCCTTACAACGCAAACCCTGAACACAAAAGATCCATCACACACAAAGCATACATTTAGGAATTGGATCCAAGTTCCAGATAAAAATTCCTGATGGTCCTTTTGACTAGTTCTGGTAACTTGGGACAGTTATGTGTCTCATTACTGTTTTCCCTAAAATGGAGACACTATTGAGTCAAATATTGCATTTTAAAAAAAACTCTCATTACCAAGTCAGTCAAACCAAGAAAATAATATGATAGTAAACTGTATAGTCTGACTTTTGCTTAACTTTTCTGTACAGAAGACATTCCACATTAATATGATTAAGATTACAGTGCTTCAAATCTAAATGGCTTGTCCAGTATGTTAATCATGATTAAATTCCAGTGTTCAATACTTACAGATAATAACCACCATATGCCCAAGGTCAGGCATGGACATTCGTTTACTTAAGAATTTAAGAGGTCCAAGGCTTATGGCCAAAAGTCGCAAATCAGTCATAATCTTCATGAAAATTAGAAAATTCTAATTTAAAAAAGTATGTGGGTGCAATAATTTTTAAATTTCTTCTAACCTAAGAACAGGTAAAAGAAATACTGGAAGCAGCAAATACCTTCTGAGGAGAAAAAGTAGTAAAAATCAACTGGAATTTATAAAAATCAGGCTTTAGAATTTCATAGGGAGACTTATGATTCAGGATCTTCTAAAAATATACTTTGCCTGTTGAAATTAAGTATTTTTTCTTTCAAGACTTGGTTGCTTTTCTAATGAAAGAGGCATTCTCAAACTGTTAAAATACAAACTCGAAATGCTATTTTCTTCATTTCTAGACATGTGAGGTAAAATGAATGCATGTGGATTTCGTTTAAAGATGGCCACAAAAAGATGAAGATATAAAGCGTCTGTGGTGTAAAATAACCCAAATTGTGGAATAATGGAAAATCTAATTTTACATGGGTAAAGGGTAAATAAGAACCAATTCTTCGATTCTCACAAATATAGGCAAAAAGCTATAGGTAATCTGCGACTTTGTACTAAAAAGTGCTTAGAAAACACCTCCCCCTTTCAACTCCAGGCTTTGAGATAGTTATTAAGCAAAGGGAAAAAAGGGGAAACTGACGTTTTTGGTGGTATGTTCCAATTCAGTTTGGTCTGATGGGGAGGGGATCTCTCCATTTGGCGGGAGTGGAGCGAGACCCTGGAAATCCTGAGAGGTCGGTGGGGGTGGGACGTCCCCTCAGGGCGCGGGACAGGCGGAGGCGGGAGATAACCTCGATCTCCCGCGCCCGCCAAGACTCAGGAGGCGGAAGGCTGGAGAAAACAACCTTGGAAGCGAGAGGGTCCTGACAGATGTCCAAGGAGGTTTGGGGCACCTGGTCGGACCCGGAGGCTGCAGGCACGCGGCCCTGTCAGAGTGCGGACCCAAATGGGGGAGGGGAGGGGGATTTGGCGCCCATTTAATGGGGTGGGGACAGGTAAGTCTTCCCAGGAAGGAAACGGGCGTCCAGTCGGCCACGACCCTCACTTCTTCGGTGTCGAAGTCCAGGTTCCTCATGGCCGGCGGCACCCCACATCTGGCCATCCCACCATCTCACGCCGGCACATCTGGCTTCCCTCCCCGAACCCCAGCCTTCTTTCTCTCCGACCCCCGAACCACCGCCGCTACCCGCCCGAGAGGCTTTGAGTGTGCCGCCAGGCGACCGAGCTCGAGGGCTGCCGGTCGGGGGTCGCAAGGCGCGCCTTTCCCGAGCAGCCCTCCCGCAACGCGCTCCCCAGCACCCGCTCCCTTCACTCACTGTCCGAGGGGCGAGGGCGCCCGGAGGCTGTCACTGGGCTGAAGTTGCAGAAGCAGGCGGGTGACCGTGCGACACAGCTGCAGGGGCGCCAGCTCATGCCAGTGGACATGCGTTCCGTCTCAGGTGGAGGAATAACGAGATGCCGGCGGCACAGCGGACCGCCCGCTCCAGAGTTGTAGCTCTTAAAAGGCGCCAGCTGGTACTTTTAAAATCTTTGAATTTGGTGCCCAAATCCGCGCGGCCCAATGAGGCGCGCCCTTCATACACATGAGCCAATAAGAAAACAACAGGGGGGGACTCGCCCGCCCACGGCCAATTGGAAGGAGCGAGGCGGGGCCTTAGCTGCAAAGCCCAACCCCCTACCATCTCCCCGTCTCCAGCCATCCGGAAAGATGCTGAAGCCGGAGGCGGGGCCTCCGAGGGCCTGGAGCAGGCCGCCCAGCCGCACGTGGAGAGGGCCTACCACGCATGCGTACACCGGTCGCGCTCGCCTCAGCCCTCTTGGGAACGGGCTCTCCGCTAGTCCTAATTTCATCCTGAAGGCAGCCCCGGCTTCGGTGTGAAGCTCTGTGATGGGTAAAATGGTATCCAGATTTCTTCGTTCGTCTTACGAGTGGGAGTTCGATGAGCGGCAACTCTGATCGTCCGAGAACGTGGGCTTTCCGGAAGACGTGCCCTCCCCCCAGACCTAGGTAGCCCGCCTCTCTAGGTTTTAGGCGCGCTG
>RJWT010001060.1:0-52793 GCA_004365215.1 Cuniculus paca
TCTAAATATGGATGGTCTGCTGGAAATAGCATACATTGCTTAGCTTTCCTTATCTGAGATTGAGTTTTTGGTTTCGAATTAATATTCAGATGTTTTAGTCTATCCTTGGTCTTTTTATAAAACTAATCTTAGATACTGCTCTCCTCTATGCTCTCCTCACTTGAGTTTCTATAAAGACAGAGTTTATGTCCATTGTTTGTTTGTTTGCTATAGGGTCTTATCTTGTAGTTCAGGCCTTGAATTTACAGTATAGCCAAAGTCAGCCTCAAACTTGGAACCCTCATGCTCAACCTCCTGAGTGCTGGGACAACAGGAATGTTCTACCATGCCTGATAGTTTATCCACACTTTGCTAACTCATGATAGATAAAATATGGAGTAGACCTTACTTGAATTTTTTTATCGTGAATTTGTATCTCTAGGCTTAAAAAGTTAGAAAGGTAAAAGTCACAGGTAGAGAATCCAGTGGCTCATTAAAACTGTTACAGAGTACTCTGTGCATTTTGAGACTATTAGCTGATCTTGAATTGAAAGAAAGAATAGACCTGTAAAGTAAGGAAAATTGATGGTTGACATAGCAACTGAGGTTGAAAGTAGCATTTTTTACACGTGGAGGCACTGACTGCTTGTAGATAGGCATAGGACAGTATGTGATTTCATCTATATGTTCCTTATTTCCCAGCGTGGTACTATGCGACGACGCTATGAAGATGATGGCATTTCAGATGATGAAATTGAAGGGAAAAGAACTTTTGACTTGGAAGAGAAGCTCCACACGAACAAATACAATGCCAATTTTGTTACATTTATGGAAGGAAAAGGTCAGTATCATTTTGATTCAGAGGCACAATTCCTTGATGTAGGAAGTCATAGACAACTGTTGGTTTAGCATATATGCAACTGAAATATTGCCTGTTGATGCTATTTATCTATCCATTTTCTTTGATTATATAATATGATTTGTACAATCCTCTCCTCCCCCATTCTCATACCCTAGAGACAGTCTTTGTATTAGAAGGAGTCAAAGATGGGCATGGTGGCTCACACTTGTGATCTCAGTAAGTGGGAGGCTGAGGCAGAGGTATCAAAAGGTTGAGCCTAGTCCAGGCAACTTAGTGATTTTTATTTTTTTAAGACCCAGTCTCAAACTGAGGTGGGGCATTGGAGATACAACTGAGTGCTCCTTGTGTTCAAATCTCAGTACCTCCAAAAAAAAAGTAAAAAAGAAGTAGTCTTTTATTAGGCTAGGAATGATGTTGTTGTTTTGGTTTTTTTGAGACAGGGTCTTCCTTTGTAGTGCAGGCTGGCTTTGAACTCACTACGTAGCCCAGGCTGGCTTCAAACTCTCAGTGATCTTTCTGCCTCAGCCTCCCGAATGCTGGGATTACAGGTGTGTGCCACCACGCCCAGCTCTGTTTTGTTTTTTCTTAATGGCCTTTTTGCTTCTCTCATCCCTTTTCTTGAGTTTAATGTAAAATGGTGCAGTAAAATTCCTTTTGTGCATATACCCACCCCACTGAAACCAAGGTGGGATTCTATGTGTATCACATAGCTTTGACCCTTAGCAAACTGACAAAGATGTTATATCTGTATTGCAGTGGTCAGAATTAATTCTTTGGTAAGAGGTACTGGCAATTTCTATTTAGGATTTATGAAATAACTCATTAATAGTACTGTACCTTCTATTAAGTTCTAAATTTCCTGTAGAAATACAAACAAATCCCTAGAGCCCTCCTCTTCAGTGTGCTATTCCTATTTCTTATGAGGTACTTCTTGATAACAAGCATGTTTATTGTCTAATAGAACACAACAGTATGCACAAAAGAAAAATCTACCTATGCTGTATTATTTATATCCTATTTATGATTCCCCCCCCCCTTTTTTTTCTAACTGTACCTTTTGTCTTTCTAATAATTGTTTTCCTATGGTGATAGATTTTAATGTAGAGTATATCCAGCGGGGCGGTTTGAGAGACCCTCTGATATTCAAGAATTCTGATGGACTTGGAATAAAGTAAGTGTTCTGGGCCTGGCAGGGTATGGTTGTAAAAGTGGACTATGACAGTATTAAGAACCTAGAGCAGTAGATAATTTAAAATAATTTCTCACTTATTTAAAAATGTAGCCAGGTGTTAAGGCAGTTCATTTAATTCCAGCACTCTGGGAGACCAAAGCAGGAGGATCATAAGTTCAAGTCCAACCTGGGCAATTTAGTGAGATCTTGTTGGGTGGGATGGGGGTGGGAGGTCAGTGCAAAGGCCCTGGGTTTAAATCCTAGTGCAACCAAAAAAGGAATAGAAATATTGTACATGTGATTCATGTTACAAGTAAATCAAACAGTATAGATGAACTAAGAAGAAATTTAAATCTCTTAAAATCTTCCACCTTTAAATAATCATGGTTAACATTTGTTGTGTATTTTTTGCTATATCTATATGTAAATATAGTATATAATCAATTATATTTTAAAAATCAGTTAAAGTCTAATTGTGAAGATTTTTGTGTTTTACTGGGGAACCCTGTACTTAAAGAAAAAACACTGATTAGACAAGTTGTACTTTTGATTTATAGTTACTGGTATTTTTTTTTCTAGGATGCCAGATCCAGACTTCACTGTGAATGATGTCAAAATGTGTGTAGGTAAGTATTAAGCTTTTGGGTTCAGGGGCTTTGAGGCAAAGATTTAAGACACAGGACTGAGTCCTAAATCTCAAACTTAGGCATAATGTTTAAGAACATTAAAGTGTGTACTCAGTTAGAATTGCTATTTTATTAGCTTCTAAAAATTTTCTCAAAGGAAATTACAAAAGTTGCCTAATTTAATACTCACTAGCCATAGAACCTTTGAATCTCTGTTTATCATTATGCATCCTTCCCTCTCTCCATAAGGTCCTGCCTTCCTAGGCAGCCTACCCAGGAAACTGAAAATTTGTGTCTCTGAACCAAGAAGGAATCTTCTGATATCTGTGATTCTCTTTCTGTATCCTAAAAGCAGTAGAGGGTTTTCCTGGACATTCTCACCAGTGCAACATTTACTAACTTGTCTAAGACTTGAAACTTTGTAAACTGATAAGTACATATAGTAAAATTTCTCATCCATGATTGATTAAATTGAATCTTTAATCTGATTTATGTATTATTGTGTTTAAAATTAAGAAAAGAAAGACATCACAAGATAATTAAAGAGCACAACTACTGGGGTCCATAAACATTCAGCTTCGTTTTCTACAGACGGTGTTCACTGTGGCTCTGAGATACTCTTAGTATCTATAGGAGTTCGGAGGCGGTAGCTCTCCTATACACAATAAGGCAGTAAAGTTGCACAAAATCTTTTAGAAGTGTTTCCAATAAGACATGAAACAAAAGGGATATTATAACTCTACTATGTTTTGTCCTGAACTGAAGCTCCAGTGCCATTTTTTGCTTTGAAAATAAATATCGCAGTACTGTTTCTTGCCCACCTGAGGGCCCTTGTTAGACTGCTGAGTAAAGTCTTTAGTTTATCTAAGAGATGGAAGTCATAGGCCAGATAGTTCCTTGATACCAGTATTATCCATCCCTTCACTGTTCCTGTGTTAGATTCTAGCCATCTGCCTGCCACTGTTGTATCCTAGTACTCAGAGCAGGCCCTAGAGTGTAGTAAGTACTCAGTAAATCTGTTGACTAATTAAAATGCTTTCCCACTCTTTAGAAGCAAAGCTTTCTCTCTGGGGCTGCCTAGCATAACCTACTTGAATATCTACTAGCCCATTATTTCACTTTTTCTTTTTCTCTTTTTTTTTTTTTGAGGTGCTGGGGAGCAAACCCAGGAGCTTGTATATGCTAGGCAAGCACTCTACTACTGAGCTGTATCCCAAACCCTCATATTCTTTCATCCTTTCTTTTTTCGTCATTCTTTTTTATACTTCCTCTCTTAATGGACCTCTGGGACAGTAATTCACTGGGTCTGTAAGATAGTAGATAACCATAGCTTTTCTTTATTGGTTAGATATTCTTATGGTTCATGGTCCACAAATGACCCACGTGAAAATCATCTGTGATAACTTGTTAAAATGGGATTCTGGAAAGGTGATGGAACTTCTCTTTCCTGTGTAGATAATAGTTGCACTGGCAGTCTGTCCGATGTAATTATTTTAGAATTTTCTAGTTTACTGAAGGCTTACAACTCCCAAAGGATGACTTGAACAGTAAAGTACAGTTAATTTCAGTCAATGTCAGGTCTTAGCCTACTTGATCATACTCCCTACCTCCTCACTCCACTAACCAGGCCCCATGGTGCACAGCTATAGGTATGCTTCCTGGAACAACCAGCAAACAGCTTGCAAGAGCCAATTGGGATGGGCAGAAAGGGGCCTGTCCTCCAAATATTGAAAATCTATGCTGTGATCACTGATTGCTGCTTGTGACTATAGAAATACAAAGAAGCAGGTGACTGTGGTTGAGCTTGCATCAACTGTTGCAGGCCCCTCTCTTCCTATCCAGGCAATTTCCAGGGTATTTTAAAGGGCTATTTTTCTAGCCCTTTTCATTCTTCTCTCTGGAAACCAAACATTAAAGACTAAGTTGTTCAAAAGTAACTGTATATATGGGGAAAACTGGATAGTGACCACACATGCCCAGGGAAAGGTGTAGGCTCAGAAAAGACTTAAAAACATCTTATGTTTACACTTCAGGTTGATCTGTGACACAGAGACAACCTGCAATGATTAAAAACAAATAGGGTCAGGCATGGTGGCTCATACACCTGTAATTCCAGCACTCAGTACGCTGAGGCAGGAGGATCATGGGAGTTCAAGGCCAACCTGGGCTACATAGTGAATCCCTGTCTCAAAAAGACCAAAATAAATAAAACACAACAAAAAAGTCCTGAAAAACAGTGGTAAATACATACCAAACCTTGGGAAAGGGGAAGAGTCTCATTCCAAGTGTTACCACATTACTATATTTAGATGCCCAGTTTTCAACAGGAAAGTATGACCCATTTCAAAAGACAAAAGTGAACTAACAGAAACTGTCCTTGAAAAAGAGCTGATTGCTAATCTAAGAAAGACTTTAAAACAACTGTATTATAGATACTTAGAAAACTAAAGGAAGATAGAGAAGTTGGGAAAAACAATTTATGAATGATCAAAATTTATGATTAATGAAAAGATAAAACCTAAAAAGTTACCTTTTTAAAAAGCCAGGCATGGTGGCATATGCCTGTATTCCCAATACTTGGGAGGCTGAGGCAGGAGGATTGTTGCAAGGTCAAGACCAGCCTGGGCAACAAAGTGAGCTCAAGGCCAGCCTAAACTGCATAGTGAGACCCTGTCTCAAAAAAAAAAAAAAAAAAAAAAGTTAAAGCCGAAGGGTACATTAGTTAAAAATTCACTAGGAATATTCAAAGGCAGATATAAGCAACTTTCCTGTACTATGCCTGTTGGTCATGATGTTTCTGCCTCACCACTGGCTTAAAGCAACAAAGCAGATGACATGGACTGAAACTATGAGCCAAAATAAATATTTTATCCTTTAAATTTGTTGTGGGGAGGCAGTTTGTCACAGTGATAAAAAGCCTCTTAATACAATCAGCATTCTAACAATTTTTTATTAGTCCATGTTTGTAGTACATCGTGATTACATTCATCATGAGGACTTCCTGCATGTGCTTATGTCTCCTTACCTTCCGTCTCCTCCCAGCTGCATTTTGTTGTTGCTGTTTTTTGAAACAGAGTCTCACTATGTAGTCCAGGCTGGCCTTGAATTTGCAGTGGTCTTCCTGTCTCAGACTCTCTCGAGTGCTGGGATTACTGGTGTGTGCCACTGTGCCCGGCTACTATTGCGTTTTACCCCTACACGTCCCTCCTTTTCTTCCTATTATCTATCTTTTTATTCTAACAGGGTTTTTTTGTTTGTTTGTTTGTTTGTGTTTTGGCTTTATGAGATGTGGTCTTGCTGTGTAGTTCAGGCTAGTCTTGATCTCACTATGTAGCCCAGGCTGGCTGTGAACTCATGCCGATCCTACTGCCTCAGCCTCCTGAGTGCTGGCATTATAGGCGTGTGCCACCACACCTGGCTTATTCAAACATTTTTAAAGAGATGTTTAGTTCATGACACCTCTGCTCACACACTACCTTTATAAAAGGGGTCAAGTTCAGCTCCCTTTTTTGTACCCTCTTGCCTCCTGTCATATAATGACGCAGCAAAAAGGCCCTCGTCAGCATCTTGATATTGGACTTCACGTGCTCCAGAACTGTGAACCAGAAAATTCTATTCATTTACCTAGTCTCAGGTATTCTGTTCAATCAGCACAGACTATGATGGAACCTAAGAGGTGATGTGGGACACCACTGAGCAGACCAGTATACACATTGTAGGAATACCAGAGAGAAAGGACAGAGAGACCATTCAAAGAAATAATAGCTGAAAGTGTCAACTTTGATAAAAGATGTGAATGTAAAAATCTCAGTGAACTACAAGATGAACTTACAGACCCCCAGTGCCCACTGAGGAATAGTAAAATCAAATCTTTCAAAAGCCAAAGATAGACTGTTAGAAACCTTAAGAAAGCCAGGTGTGGTGGCTCATGCCTGTAATCCCAGCACTCGGGAGGCTGAGACAGGAGGAACGTTGTGAACTTGAGACCAGCCTGAGTGGCATAGTGAGACCCTGTCTCAAAAAGACAAGAGCTGGGAATTTAGTTCAGTGGCCTAAGCGCCTGCCTGGCAAGCGCGAGATCATGAGTTCAATCCCCGGTGCTGCAAAAAAAGAAAAACAAGAAAAAAGTTACTAATCACATACAGGGATGCTCAATAAGATTATGAAATTATTTCTTATCACAAACTTCGGAGTTCAGGAGGCAGTGAATCACTATATTAAAAAATGCTAAAAGAATTTGTCAACCAAGCCCTCAGGAGACTGAGGCAGGAGAATCATTGCAAGTTCGAGACCATCCTGGGCTACAAGGTGAGCTCAAGGCCAGCCTGAGCTGCATAGTGAGACCCTGTCTCGAAAAAGACCAAATAAAAAAGAATTTGTCTATCAAGAATCCAATTAACTGGCAAAACTGTCCTTGAAAAGAAAGGGAGAGACAAAGACATTCTCAGATGAGCAAAAGCTAAGGGTTTGTAACCACTAGAACTCTTCTGCAAGAAATGTTCACCAAGGCCAGGCATAATAGCATATGCCTGTGATTCCAGCACTCAGGAGGCTGAGGCAGAGGGTTCACTGAGAGTTCAAGGTCAGCCTGAAGTGCATAGCAATACCTGTCTCAAGAAACAAACAAAAAAAAAAAGTTACCTTTCAAGGTGAAATGAAAGGACTACACTTAAAGCCATATGAAAAATAAACATCTCAGTAAAAGTAAATACATGGATCATTATAAAGGCTAGTATTGTGACAATGGCTTGTTAATTCTTTTTTATTCCATATAATGCAAAACTAATGCCACTGCCTCACCCCCCCACCCAGTACTGGGGTTGAACCCAGAGCCTTTGCTCTAGGTTGCATCTCTAGCCCTTTTTTTAAGTATTTTTTTGAGACAGAGTCTCATTAGGTTGTGCAGGCTTACTCAAATTAACATCCTCCTGCCTCAGCTTCTCTGTGCTGAGTGTATGTACATGAGGTACAGTTTTAAAGTAGAGGAAATGAGGGACAAGAAAAACTAAGATGTATGTAGACATCAAATAACAAAATGACAGTAGTATGTCCTTTTCTTTTAAGTGTATACTTAAAACTTCAATCAAAAGACATTAATAGAATATATTTAACAACATGATCCTACTGTGTGCTTTCTGCAAGATATCTTATGTAAATAGTAGTCAAAAGAGAAGGGGTGGCTATAATAAATCAGCTTTAAATAAAAATGGTTACAAGACACAATGACATGCAATGACATATAGTAATGTTCAACAGAACAAGAAAGCAACACTAGTTATCAACACAGTTATACCCCAGTGACAGACCATCAAAATAAACCAAAAACTAACAAAACTGAAGGAAGAAATATACAACTCTACAATAATACAGACAGACTTCAGTACCCCTAGTCAGTTATGGATGGAGGACTTAACACAAACCAGTTAGATGTAATAAACATACAGAATAATCACCAATGGGATTTATATTCTTCTCAAGTATACACTTACCTAGAAAATATTCTAAGACTATGTATTAGGCCACAAATTAAATTTTAGTAGATGTTGTTGTTTTTGAGACAGGGTTTCACTATGTAGTTCAGGTTGGCCTTGAACTCACTTCATTAACCTAGGTTGGCCTCAAACTCAGTGATCCTCCTGGCTCAGCCTTCCAAGTGCTGGAATTACAGGCCTGCACCACCACACCACAGCCAATAGATTTTTTTTTTTAATCAAAGTGTCTTCTGCAACTAAAAGAAGATAAAGTTAGAAATTAATAGCATAAGTAAAACCAAGACATTTACAAAAATTCTTTAACCAAGGAAATAAAGAAGAAATCCCAGAGGAAATTAGAAATTACATATAGGCAAACAAACACAAAAAAAACATAGCATACCAAAATTTAAAGAATATAGTGAAAGTAGTGCTAAGGGAGAAATTTATAAATGATTACATTAAAAAATAAATTTCAGCAGGCATGATAATGTTTGCCTGTAATCACAGCATTTGGGAGGTTCAGGAAAGAGGATCACTATGAGTTTGAGGCCAGCCTGGGCTACATAGTGAGTTGGAGGCCAGTCTGAACTACATAGCAAGACCCTGTCTCAAAAAAAAAAAACCAAATCTCAAATCAACAACTTAACTCTGCAATTTTAGGAACTAGAAAATGAAAAACTAGAGGTAGCAGAAGAAAAGAAATAATAAGGATGAAGTTGGGCATGGTGTTACACCTGTAACCCTAGCACTTGGAAGATTGAGGTAGGAAGATTGCTGTGAGTTTGAGGGCAGCCTGCTCTACAAAGTAAGACTATATCTTTTTTTAAAAAAGAAAATTATATGTGTATAGTCACAATTAGAGCAGAGATAAAAATACAGAAAATTAAAACCAAAAATTGGTGGTCCTCCTCCCTCCTTCCCACCTGAGATTCACTTTAGGGTGTCACAAATGCTAGGGAAGTGCTCAACCACTGTGCTATATCTTCATCCTTTTTTTTTTAAATTTTTTTTCTTAGAAAACACAAAATATATCAAGACTAAGTCATAAAGAAATTTTTTAAAAAACCTGAATAAATGTATAAGTAGTAATCAGATTAAACCAGTATTCAGAATTCTCCCAATAAAGAAAAGCCTTGGCCTGACCACTCATTGGTGAATTCTACTGAACATTTGAGCCAGTCCTTCTCAAGCTTTCCCAAAGAATTAGAGAAAATACTTGTAAACTCATTCCCTATGGACAGCATTACCTTCATACTAAAACCAGAGAAAAACAGTACTGGAAAACCACAGACCAAATTCTGTTGTGAATATTGATGCAAAAATCCTCAAAAAGCCTGCTACAAATTCAATTCAGCAGCATATTAAAAGAATTCTATACCCTGACCAGTTGGGACTTACTTCTGGAAAGCAAAGATGGTTCAACAATAATGAAAATTAATCAGTGTAATAGCACCACATTAACAGAAGAGGGGGCACATAATCATCTCAATTGCTTCAGAAAAGGCTTTTGAGATTATGCAACTTTTTTTTATTAAAAAAACACACACTAGAATAGAGATAGAAGGAAACCTCATCATAATTAAAACCAGTATACGAAAAATCTACAGCAAACATACTAAGTGGTGAAAGAACAAACGCCTTTTCCTTCTGTTGAAACATAAGGATGCCTACTTTTGCCACCTCTATTCAACACAGTACAGGGAGTTCTAACCTGAGCAGTTAGGCAAGAAAAGGAACCAAAGACATTCAAATTAGGAAGAATAAAATTATCTCCGTTCACAAACAAAAATTATCTTATACCTAGAAAATGCCAAATATTTCACTAAAAAAACTTTCAGAAATAAATTCAGGGGGCTGGGGGTTTAGCTCAGCAGCACAAGCGCCTGCTTGGCAAGTGTGAGGTTGTGAGTTCGATCCCTGGTACCAAAAAGAAAAAGAAATTCAGTGAAGTAGTGAGATACAAAGAAAGCAACAGTTGCATTTGTGTACACAACAATAAATGATCTGAAACGGAAAGTATGCCATATATGATCATTTACTTTCAGGTTGTCTGTTCTAGCCTAGGTAAATGCTCATATATGGCCAAATGATTCTAAACAAGGATACCAAAGCCATTCAGTGGGGGGAAAGGACAGTCTTTTCACAAATACACTGATAAACTAGATACTTAAATTCCTCAAAATGAAGTTGAACGCCTACCTAATGTCATATGCAAAAAGTAACTAAAAATGGATTAAAGGCCTAAATATGAGATGTAAAACTGTAAAACTCTTAGAAATAGGGTAAGGACCTCATGGTACTAGTTTTGGCAGTGAATTCTTGGATAAGACATCAGATAAACAGGTGGCTGGGCATGGTAGTACACACCTGTAGTCCCAGCGTTTGGAAGACTGAGGAGGAAGGATTGCTATGAGTTCAAAGTCACCCTGAGCTACAGAGTGGGACCCTTTCTCAAAAAAAAAAAAAAAAAGGCAATAAAAATAATACATAGAAGCCAGGTGTGGTGGCGCATGCCAGTAATCCCAGCACTCAGGAGGTTGAGGCAGGAGGATCACTGTGAGTTCAAGGCCAGGCTGGGCAACAAAGTGAGTTCAAGGCCAACCTGTACTGCATAGTGAAACCCTGTCTCAAAAAGACAGAAAAATAAAATTAAATTTTAAAAAATTGTAATAGAAAAGTTGGGCTGGGGGCTGGGGATTTAGCTCAGTGGTTTTAAGCGCATGCCTGGCAAGCACAAGGTGGTGAGTTCGATCCCCATTACCAAAAAGAAAAGTTGGGCTAAAAAATACAAACATTTGTACATGAAGGCATTGTCAACAGAGTAAAAAAAAAAAACCAGCATATAGAATGGAAGAAAATGTGCAAATTATGTATCTAATAAAGGATTAATTTCCAGAGTATATTGAGAGCCAACGCTCAACAATTTAAAAAAACAAAAAACTCAAAAATGAGCAAAGAAAATGAACAGATATTTCTCCAAAGAAGATTCACAAATGACCAATAAGTATATGGAAGGGTGTTTAACATTACTGATCATTAGGGAAATGCAAATCAAAACTACTATACAGTGAAAGGTTAAAGTGTAACTCAGTGGTGGAATGTTGCTTAGCATCCACAAAGCCCTGAGTTCTATTCATGGCACTACAAAACAAAATATAGTGTAATACCTCATTACTTCGTCAAAATGGGTGCTATCAAAAAAAGGCCCTTAAAATTTACAAGTGTTGGTGAGGATTTGGAGCAAATGAAACCCTTGTGCATTGTTGGTAAGAATGTAAAATCATACAGCCACTATGGAAAACAGTATGGTGGTTCCACAAAAAAAAAAAAAAATTACCACATGATCCAGTATTTTTTTTTTTTTCGGTATCGGGGATCAAACTCATGACCTTGCGCTTGCCAGGTAGGCACTTGTGCCACTGAGCTAAATCCCCTGCCCTCTTTTTTTTTTTTTCTTTTAAAGACAGGTTCTCATAGGCCAGGGATTTTAGCTCGGCAGCGTAAGTGCCTGCTTGGCAAATGTGAGGTCGTGAGTTCAATCCCTGGTACCAAAAAAAGGGTACATATACATAGCCAGGCGTGGTGACACACTCCTGTAATCCCAGCACTTGGGAGGCTGAGGCAGGAGGATCCTTGCAAGTTCAAGACCAGCCTGGGCTACAAAGTGAGCCCAAGGCCAGCCTGAACTGCATAATGAGACCCTGCCTCAAAAAGACAAAAAATAAAATAAAAATAAAAAATAAAGACAGCGTCTCGCTATTTAGTCTAGGCTGGCCTTGAACTTGTGGCAGTCCTGCCTCTGCCTTCTGAGTGCTGGGATTACAGGCAACTGCCACAACACCTAGCTGCATTCAAACTTTTTGAAGTACAGATTTTCTTTTGTTTCTTGGCTTAAGTAGTGATTGTCAAAATGCAGTGAATAAAATGTTGATTACAGGACCCATTATCAGTACATGAACTTTTGCTAATACACCTCTTTTTCACCCTAAAGTAGAGTATTTTTTTTACCCATGTCTGTTTTTAAAGTGTGCAGTTTAGTGGCCTTACACAGTGTGCAACTATCACCACTATCTGCTTTTAGAACTTTCTCATCATGCCAAACCAAAACTACATACCTATTAAGCAGTCATTCTCTCCTCTTCTTACTCCCTGACAACCACTGATCTGCTTTATAATTCTGTGGATTTGTCTAGCCTGTATATTTCATACAAATGGAATTGTATGATATGTAGACTTTGTGTATGACTTCTTTCCCATAGCATATGTTTTAAGGATTATCCATTCTGCAGTATGTATTAATACTTCAGTTCCATTTTATAACTAAGTATTTCATTATATGAATTTGTCACATTTTGTTTATTCATTTGGTGATAGACATTTGAGTTATTTCTACCTTTTAACTACTATGATTAGAGCTGCTATGAATGTTCATTTACATACTTTCATTTGAATACCTCTTCTGTTCTTTTGGATATATACTTAAAAATGGAATTATTGGACCGTATGGTTATTCTATGTTTAATTTATTGGGGAACTGCCAAATGTTTCCTCACAGCTGTAACATTTGGCCTTTTCACCAGCAATATGCAAGTGTTCCAACTGGGCCTGGTGGTGCACGCCTATAATCCAGCACTTGGGAGGCTGAGGCAGGAGGATTGTTGCGAGTTCAAGATCAGCCTGGGCTACGAAGTGAGCTCAAGGCCAGCCTGAACGGCATAATGAGACCCTGTCTCTAAAAGACAGGGGCTGGGGATTTAGCTCAGTGGCCTAAGCACCTGCCTGGCAAGCGAGAGGTGGCAAGTTCAATCCCCGGTGCTGCAAAAAAAAAAAAATGCAAGTGCTCCAATGTCTGTCCATCCTTTACAGCACTTGTTGTTTTCCATTTTTAAGATTATGGCCATCCTAGTGAGTATGAAGTGTTTATTTATCTCACAGCAGCTTTGATTCGGCATTCTCTTTCCAGTATTGTTAACAGTGAATTTGTTTAGTTGATTGCCTTACATTTTCGCTTATATTTTCAGTGTACTTCCCCTATCTGTTTTACTCTTACCATATTCTTGTTATCTCTTGTCTCTTACTAGACCGTTAACTTTTTTAATGCAGGGGATTAGCTCCTGATATTTACTACCTGGCATATCTACCCAGGCCACATACATAGTAGTTATTCTCTCTGTTTTTGTTTGTTTTGTTTTGTTTTTTATCTTTTTGAGATAGGGTTTCACTGTGCAGCTCAGGCTGGCTAGAACTAACTTTGTAGCCCAGGTTGGCCTTGAACTCATAATGATCCTCTTGCCTCAGCCTCCCAAGTGCTGAGATTGCAGATGTGTGCCATTACACCTGACCCTTTCTCCTTTTTATAATCATCGTTTAAAATAATTTTGCTGTACTGCCTCATCATAACTTCTCTTATTATATTGGCCTTCACTTGGAATTGTCCCTGTTCAGTATTCTTTTATTTAAATTGTTTATCCTTCTTTTCTTAAAACTTTTTGTGAACAGTCTGATAAAAATATTTAATTTTTTTTTGTTTCTACTATTTATTCAGTACATACTTTGTACTAACATTTTTCTTCATCGACTAAATCCTCACAGTGGCCCACAGAGTAACTAACTCTCAAGAGGCCTTCAGATTGAGAGGCTACATAATTTGCCCAAATAGTACTGATGCTGATGTTTAACCTTGGTTCATTTTGGCTCCAATTATTGTTTTCTCTGCCTCATATTTTCAGTTTAACTCTTGGGTCATGTTACATTTTGTTGTTGTTGTCATAGTTCATGGAGAATTTCATGAAGACCTTTGTGTCTGTCATGGTGTCTTTATCACATTGAAAATATTTGTGGATGAATAACTGTCAGGTATGGGGAGAAAATTCTGTTACACCAAAGAATGGACAAATTGAGACTGACACACACTAACTGCTTATGGGTTCTTTATTCAAATTGGAGGGGCAAATGAGGTCATTGTTCAAGCCTACATCAACACAGTATAACTCAGTGGGTTTGAGCATTGATTAGCATTAGACTGCCTGGGGTTTTGCACTGCTTTGTTTTACAAGTTACCTGACATCCTCACATTATCACTTAGCATTTAGAATTGTCAGGATTAAGTGAGATACTGAATAAAAGATTCAAGCTGGGCGTGGTGGTGCATGCTTGTAATCCCAGCACTCAGGAGACTGAGGTAGGAGGATTGCCTTGAATTTGAGGCCAGCCTAAACTATGTAGTGAGTTCAAGGACAACCTGAACTATGTAGCAAGACCCTGTCTCAAAAAACAAAACAAATAAAAACTCCGAAAGATTCAACACCTGACAGTGTAGTAAACATACCATAGGGAGTTGTTATTTTAATCTTATCTGTTAGGGCTGGGGATTTAGCTCAGCAGCCTAAGCGCCTACGTGGCAAGTTTGAGGTTGTGAGTTCAATCCCTGGTGCTGCCAAAAGAAAAAAAAAATCCTATCTGTTGTCTTGCTTATTCTCTGTGATTTGATTTTGTTAATTGTCTCAAGTGAGAATTCTCTACTTGTCTATTATTGAATATCCTAAATAAGAAAGGATAGTTTGTTTCCTTTTACTTGTGTTTTATATTCTTAATATATTTAAGGATACTAGTGGCTCAGGAAAAATGATCAGTGCATCTTTCATGGCAGGGAGTCGTCGGATGGTGGACGTTATGGATGTGAATACACAGAAAGGCATTGAAATGACCATGGCTCAGTGGACACGCTACTATGAGACTCCAGAGGAAGAGCGAGAGAAACTCTATAATGTCATCAGCCTGGAGTTTAGCCACACCAGGCTGGAGAACATGGTACAGAGGCCTTCAACGGTTAGTCTGGTCATTTTCTCCATGTTGTTGTCAGTAGAAAAGTTGTTTTTTTGCTAAGGGAACTTAGGACTTTTTGCATATACCAAGATCAAGCTGAATGAAGAAGACTATTTGATAGAATTAACTTTTATATTTAGAGGGGTCTTCATTTTCCAAAATAACTTAGTTTTTAGGGCAAGATCATTCTGATTTACCTTGTCAATAAGTTCATTTAGGAACTTTGACCTTTGCATGTGATAGGAATCTAAAAATTTGCTCATAATTATTAATGGGAAGTATGCTTAAATTTTTGTTCTGTAGGTTAACACTTGCTGAAAAGCTTAGGAGAAAACTGGTTTAGAGCCAGGTGAGCTTTTTTTTTTTTTTTTTTTTTTTTGTACCAGGGAACAAACTTATGACCTTGTGCTTCCCAGGCATGTGCTTGTGCCACTGAGCTAAATCCCTGGCCCTAGGTGATCAAGAGATGATTGCTGCCAGGTACATTGATGGATGCCTGTAATCCCAGCACTCAGGAGGCAGAAGAGGAAGATCGTGAGGAGTTTGAGGCCAGTTTGAAGCTACCTAGTGAGTTGTAGGCTAACCCGAACTACACAGCAAGAGCCTGTCTCAAAAAACCAAAATAAAAAAAGGAGAAAGACAGAGTGGATGACTAGATCCTACTAGTAGTAATAGATTGGCAACTTATCTTAAAAGAGTAAATTAATTTTTGATCTGTAGCTCTCCTGAAGGCAGATTTTTATTTAACCCATCTCTTGGCTTAAAATATTCGCTATCCACGCAGTATAGAGAACGTTTCTTTTCCTTAGGGGAATTGATTTCACTTTTAGAATGTACTTAGTCATTTCTGGAGCTTTTCTTCTGTTTTCATTTAATTTCTGACTCAAGGCTCATGGGAAGCCATGTATGGTGGCACACACTTGTAGTCTCAGCTACTCAGGAAAAAGAGGCAGGAAGATCATTTGAGCCCAGGAGTTTGAGGCTAGCCTGGGGCCAGTCTGGGCAGTGAGACCCTGAGACCCTGTCTCAAAGACTAACAGAAAACTCACTTGAGTCAAGTATTCCACCTTGTATAGCAGATTTTGGAATGTTCTAGTCATTTTGTGAAAGTAAAAATCTCAATCTGTCTACATTGAAATTAATTATACCCTTTGACTCTCAAAGTTGAAATTGATCATTGTTTATGCTATCTCTATGTATACACACACGCACATGTTACTAATAAGTTGCATTAGTATAACTAGTATGCTGACACATATAGACAAAAGCAAGAAATATTATTATTTTCTCTGAAGAAACTGTAATTTGTTCTCCTTATTACTGAAGGAGATTTCTCATTAAGAGAAGCTTCTTTTCAACATAGTGGTGTATGCCTATGATCCCAGCGCTCGGAAAGCTGAGGTAGTAGGATTGCTGTGGATTTGAGGCCAGCTTAGACTACAAACTGAGGTCAATACCAGCTTGAGCTGCATAGCGAAACCCTCTCTCAAAAAGACAAAAAAAAAAAATTCTTTTCCCTACAGAATGACAAGAATCCTTTCTGCATTAGTTGTCATTGTTTCATCATGTGAAAATACAGGGATATAGTGGTTAGAATTTAACTTTTTTTTCTCTCCCACTACTAGGAATCAAACCTGGTAGTGCATGCTAAGCAAGCACTGTACCACTGAGCTACATCTTTATCCATTTACCTAGACTTCTTTTTTGGTTTTGTTTTTGAGGCAGCGTCCCATTACATAGTCCAGGCTATCCTTTGAACTCATGCCAGTCCTCTTACCTCAGGCTCCCCAGTACTGGAATTAATAGGCATGCATCATGATGCCCATTTTACCTAGCCTTCTTAGTGGCCAAACATGGTCCACTGAATAAATAACTGTAAGAAAGAGAATTAGGGCTGGGGATTTAGCCCAGTGGCCTAAGCGCCTGCCTGGCAAGTGCGAGGTCATGAGTTCAATCCCTGGTGCCAAAAAAAAAAAAAAAAAGAGAATTATAGTAACATTGTTATTACAATTATAATACTGTTTATAAGTTTATTTCTAGAATTTTAAATTAAAATATGATTGCAGCTATAAATACAAAACTTAACCAGGGTCATACTTTTCCATTAGTAAGATTTAGAAATACTTTTTTGTAACATTCCCAAATTGTTTATTTTGTCTCTCTTATTTTTGTTGTTTGTTTGTTTGTTTTGAGACAAAGTCTCACTATGTTGCCCAGACTGGCCTTAAATTCACTGTGCTTCTGTGGTAGCCTCCTGAGTATCTAGGTTTATAGGTATGTGTCACCACATTAAAAATGCAGCATCATTTTACAAAAATTAGAAGGATACTACACCACTGAACCTATGAGAAGGCTCAGAAATAGAAAATTATCTAGAGGGCAGAGGTTGTGGTACACCTAGGGACCTAAAACATGAACAAAGAAATTGAATAACAAGCAACTTGTGACCTTGCTATGTAAGGAATAATACACTTTTTCTACTGATACATTTTCCCATAGTATATCCCTTCATTTATTCCAGTGTATCTCGATGCTCTTTTAAAATCCATTTTATTGAGGTCAAGTTGACATAAAGTGTGTGTCCATCTTAAGTGTACTTTTCAATGAGTTTTGACAAATTTATTTACTCGTGAAAGTACTAGCATAGTCAGTATATAGAAATTTCCTATGGTATCTCCTAAACTCAGAGCTACATAACCTTTTTTTTCTTTTTTTGCACTGTTGTGGATCAAACCCAGGACTTTGAGTATACTAGGCCACCAGTCTTCTACTGAGCCACATCCCCATCACTACCTAATCTCTTATTCTGTATGATCTTCACCACCTTCAGAGTTTATTAGTTCATCAAATGCCTACATCTCAGACGAGTGCTGGAGGTACAGCAAGAAATAGGATCATTCTTGTCCTGTAAGAATGCTTTAGACTCACAGGGAAGAAAAGAAGAGAAAATACTCATATGTATAAATTATAATACAGTAAGTACTTTACAGAGTCTGGAGGTATAGCCCAGTGATAGAACACTTACCTAGCATGCACAAGGCTATGAGTTTGATCCAAGCACTGCAAAAAAAAGCGAGGGGGGCAAGTATAGAATATTGCAGGAGTACACAGGAAGGACCAATCTTACCTAAACTAGGAGGGAATTAGGGAAGCACTTGGGAGGAAGTGATCTCTAAGCTCAATATAAAGGAAATAATAAGGCAAAGAAAGGAAGATGAAAATTGCAGGGAGAAGGAAAAACGTGTGAAAGTAACTATAGAAAGGTAAAGTGAGCAAATTTTAAATGCCCATTGTAAGAGATAGCATAAGAAAATGGTCATTTGTCATTGTCGTTGCAGTAGTAACTGAGGGTGATTTAAAAAGAAAATGGCAACAAATGGTCTGGGAGTGTAGTTTAATGATAAGAGCCCTAGATGGAGCCCTGTCCCTTCCCCAAAAGTAGGATACAACATAAGGTACGTTTGTTTGCTGATGGGAAGATTAGTTAATTGAAGGCTGTGAGTTTTTTTTACACATCATATGAATAGATCAGGTCTTAAATATTGGACTTCTTGCCCATATAACCTTAGTTTGGGTATAGAACAGGTTGAAACTGGTGATTATTCTCACTAGAGACTTGCTATCTCTCTGTTTTTGTTTTTGTTTTTGTTTTTGTTTTTGTTTTTGTTTTTGTGACAGGATCTTGCTATGTAGTTTAAGCTGGCCTTAAACTCACTATGTAGCACAGGCTGGCCTCAACTCACAGTGATCCTCTTGCCTCAGCCTCCCAAATGTTGGAATTATGGGCATGCGTCGCCACGCTCAGTTTGAAACTCACTGTCTTATGGATCCACGTGTTTAGCAAAGGGCTATTCAAAGGCTAAGCATTAGCCTAAAAGGAAACTATAAACATGTTTCCATGTATTCTCTCTCTAGTCAAAAGATAGTAATGCCAAAGAAAGAATGGCAAATGGCAGACTTGCTGCAGGTGAGAAATTCTACTTTTTCTGAATAAACACTTGATTAAAAGGATAGGGGGGACCAGGGATATAGCTCAGTGGCACAGCACCTGCCTGGTAAGCTCAAGGTCATGAGTTGGATCCCCCATACCAAAAAAAAAAAAAAAAGTGAAGCATTCCAACCCTTCTCCTCTCCATCCGGAGATGAGACTTTATGGTATACTGGGCAAATAATGACAGTACAAGGAGATGGGAGATGCTGGCCACTACATTTAAGAAACAAAAAATTTTTTGTTGGAAAAAAAAAGGCATCTGTAGGTTCTTGTTAAAGCTGCTGACTCCTTGGTAGAGTTCTCATAGTTGCCCCTCATTTTGCTTGTTTCTTCCATATCATTGGTGAGCCTTTTTAAAATACTTTCCCACTAGCAACATCTGGATTTTCACTGGACGTCTGCCTCCTATCATTGTGCAGTTTTTGTTTATCTAGATACACACTATAAGGAAAACATGATCAAATATGTAATTGTTCTAAAACTTACCAGATGCATAATTTTTTACAGTCATAACTAAAATATTTGCAATATCAGCATTGTGTTGAATCCTTGGCAACTTGACTCTCATGCTTTAACTATTTAGGGCTGTTTCTAGGGATTCGGTGCTTGAGTGCAGGCAGTTCTCTAGAAAGTGTTAAAATAAGTTCATATTGTTTTCATACCTCATTTCAGCTAATTTTATTTAAGACAGGTTCCAAATTCTGATAATATTATTTCAAGTGTTTTAACATAATTTTATCTGAAGCATATCCCTTTGAGGTAATAACCTTAGCTTTCTGTAGATGAGTTCTAGGACTTCATATGAATTAAAATATGACAGACCTGGAGTTTCTGATTCCTAACCTACTAGTATCTGTAGCATATTCCCCACACAAGGCTGCACATCCATATTGGATTTCTTTTCTTACTTTTTCCTCCTTCCCTTCCTTCCTTCCCTCCCTTTCTCTGCCCTCTCCTCTCTCTCTTAACTTTTAATATCTTAGCTCTTCCAACTATGGTGTATTTTTCAGTGAGTTTACTGGTATCTTCCTGAGAGCACCTTTTATGGGTCAAAAAAGCAAAGCAAATTAGACCAGTATTGACACAGAAGAGAATTCTCGGTTGGTCATGCCTCTGTCATTTAATGACTCCAATTTGATGAGTGCTGTCTTTGTAGTCAGTCTTTCGTTTAGCTCATGACCCTAAGGTTCACCAATAGATATTTTTAATTTACTTATAATGACATTATCTTTTGGTGCATATTTAAAGGGATTCTATTTTTCTTTTTGATTTTGAGACAGGGTCTCACTATGTAGTTTAGACTAGCCTTGAACTGTGTAGCCCAGTCTGGCCTTGAATTTGGAGCCATCATCCCGCCTCAGCCTCCCAAGCGCTGGGATTACAGGCATAGGAATTCTATTTTTGACTTTAATATTCTCTGTAACCTTAACCCTTCCCTTAGAACTTAAATGTTTCCTCCTTTTCTTTTTGGTACCGGGGTTGTTTCCTCCTTTTTAAAGGTGGATTTCATTGACTGGGTAGACAACATGTGGCCAAGGCATTTGAAGGAAAGTCAGACTGAATCAACAAACGCCATCTTGGAAATGCAGTACCCTAAAGTGCAGAAGTAAGTGATTTACTTTGTGTTTTTTTTCTGTATGCTCTGGGGGATCAAAGTGTCAACAGAGAATAATTCCTCCACTTTGGGATTTGCTGCGTATTAAGTTATTTTAAGAAAAAGAATAATAATTTAAGTAGTAGATTTTGCAGATCCAAAAGAAGGAGGGTATTTATTGGAGTACTGTAGCACTGAATCCCATGATTAAAGAATAAAACTGCATCCTATGGCAATGTGTTCACTTGACATTGCATCCCTTTCTCCTATTAGAAATGATGAGATGGAAGAAAGGTAGAAGAAGAATGTGGCATTTTAGTGAGTAGGTTCTCTTTTTCCATCCTTATGCTAATGTTGCTTTTTGCTTTTTGTTTTTGTTTTTTGTTTTTTTTTTGGGTGTCAGGTACTGTTTAATGAGTGTTCGAGGCTGCTATACTGACTTTCACGTGGACTTTGGTGGTACCTCTGTTTGGTATCACATCCACCAAGGGGGCAAGGTACGGTCATAGTTGTGGTAAGGATTAGAATCTAAAGTTACTTAATATGCCCTGGAAATGAATCTATTAGGAAATTGTACCTATTTGTATCTGTAGAGAATTGTAGATTTGAGTTGACCTTCATGTCTAGCGTTCAGTACGTATTTGAGTATTTATCTAGTCTGTTATCATTATGCCAAGATTGGCACCATAATAGGTAATATCAGTAGTCTTGTTTCTAGATTCCCCAAGTGAAGCCAAAAAAGCGATTTTAAGAGGAGAACATAATTTCTGTACTGGAAATATAATAATGTAATAGAAGAAAACACACATATTGGATAGATTCACAATGAAATCAGTAAACAAGATCCAAATCAACTTTCCCCATATGGAGGCATTGGTTAGAAATGTGGCCAAAAGAAATGTTCAGGTCCTTTCTAAGTATGTAAGTAGATTTTGAAAAAATACCTTCACTCCTAAAGAATTCCATTTCAGCTTGTTAGAATGTTTCTGAATCCTATGTGAGAATGGAGACAGAATTAATAGCAGAGGTTTATAGTTAGCCTTTTCCCCTCTATTAGAAGTAAGTACATTTATGAGCAAAAGTAGAATTAGAATGAAAAGAGATACTGGGGTTTGTTTGTTTGTTTTTAAGTATGAATTATTGCTCTTGAACAAATTCAATAGTCATTTTGTTTATTTTAGATCCATATAAGTGGTATATTAAGTTTTGTCCTCTTGGTCTTAGTCACTGCCTTATAACAAAGCAATCTCTAGGCCAGTATCTTGAAGATACTATACTTAAATAGCTGTTACTTTGGTCTCTAAGGCCAGACAGCCATACATTTATAAGGAACTGCTTAGTTAATAAGCCAAATGCCCTTTTTCTCTCTTGAGTCCCAATTGGATTCTGGGTTCTATAGTCATACTCCAGGGAAGTTCTGACACTGTTTGGTTTGATCAAGTGAATGACAAGAAAGATCTACTTCCTTGGTCATCAGAGTTTCCCAGATCCTTAAGTTGTATAAGATGAGAGAATTGCTTGCCTATCTTGTACTCAGTAGTCTTTTAACTTTGTACCTGTTTCACTTGAGGGAAACAACTGGGTCGTGTCAATGGCTGTTAACAGACTGAAGTTTTTTAACTCACAGGTCTTCTGGCTCATCCCCCCTACAGCCCACAACCTGGAGCTGTACGAGAATTGGCTGCTGTCAGGGAAACAGGGAGACATCTTTCTGGGTGACCGGGTGTCAGATTGCCAACGCATTGAGCTCAAGCAGGGCTATACCTTCGTCATTCCCTCAGGTAAGCAAGAGGGAGAAAAGTGAGTTGTTTACCTTAGTCACCTTAAAGAAAAGAAAGTTTACCTTTTAAGTTTACCTTAAAAGAAAACAGATGGATTACCTCCAAGAATGGTTATGCTACTAAAGAGCACAGCAAATAATGGTGTCCTTTGCTATCATTGTCGAGTAGATGCTGAGAAGGTTTATTAAGAAAAAAACTTCTAAAGACAGTGATTTAACACTAAAGGTATGTCACAATGGCTACTGGAGGACTGAGGATGTATCTCAGTGGTACAGCACCTGCCTGGTAAGCGCAAGGTCCTGAATTCGATTCCTAGTACCAAAATAAATATTAATTATTTATTTGTTTATTTATTTATTTATTTTTAAAAAGAATTGCTTTTCAGAAGACCCACACATTTGAGCCCCACATTAGCTTCAGTAATTCAGAATGTCTTCAGAGATGACTTGATCTGCAGGTGATGTCCCACCTCTGGTGAAGAACTACCTAGTCTTCTAGGAATGGCTGTGAAGGCCAGAGTGCCACTAAATCATCAGCATTCTTGATCAAATCATTATTTTTAAAATATGTGTTTATAAAGAGCACAGATTTTGAAGTTATAGTCCTGTTTGAGAATTCTAAGTATTTACCTGCTAGATATCACTTTGGTCAAATACTTCTTTTCTTTTTTGAGATCTTGGAGTTTGACCCCAGGGCCTTCACACTGAATTACATGTTCAGCACTTTTTTAGACATTTTATTTCAAGACAGAGTCTTGCTAAGTCAGTAAGTTACCCCAGCTGAGCTTGAACTTGCAATCTTGCCTCAGCCTCCCACAGTGCTGGGATTGTAAGTGTGAACTACCACGCCTGGCTTATTTATTAAAAATTTCTTGGACTGGGGATGCAGCTCAGTGGTAGAGCATTTGCTTAGCATGAGCAAGGCCCTGGGTTTGATGCTCAGCAAAACAGACATACACTCACATACACACTTCCTCATGATGGGCGTGATGGCACATATCTACAGTCTCAGCTATTTAGGAGGCTGAGGTGGAAGGATCACTTGAACACATGAGTTGGAAGCCAGCCTGGGCAGCATCACAAGATCTTGTCTCCAAAAAAAAAAACAAACCTAACAAACATTTTCTCATTTAATGCTCAGCATCAACCAGGTAAAGTATAATTTATCCTGATTTTATAGAGGAAATTGAAGCTTTAAAAGATTGAAGTAACTTGACCAACCACTGAGAAATAATCAGAGTGTGATCTTGGAGCTTTGTGCCATTACTCTGAGAAGGCCATGCTACAATGTATGTTTTCAGCTTCTACCTCCATTCCCTTTTCTTCCAGGCTGGATTCATGCTGTATATACTCCTACAGATACATTAGTATTTGGAGGCAACTTTTTACATAGCTTCAATATCCCCATGCAGTTAAAGATATACAACATTGAAGATCGGACACGGGTAAGTAATTTTATGGAATAGTTATATGTGTAGAGGTTTATCCCACTAAGGAAAGATGTTGCAAAAGATTCATTAGTAGTTTATGAAAACTTTACTTTTTGTTTGGCTTAAAATGTTATGTTCACATTCTGGTAATATTAAGAAAAAAATTTTAGGAAAGTTAACTTACTTGATTTTGGAGACGTCATTTATTTGAAGTTCTTGATAACTTAGATTTTCATAACATAAATGGATATCTAATAAAATCTCAAGCCATGCTTCTCATTTTTATGCTCATGGAACAATTTCATCTGATTACTAAACTCATACTATTTTACTTTAATACTTATTTGTGTATCTTGTTGGAACCAGGTGTGTTACATTCCTATACCAGCACTTGGGAGGCTGAGGCAGGAGGATTGCTGTGAGTTCAAGACCAGCCTCAACTACTTAGTGAGACCTTGGCTCAAAAAAACCAAGAAAATGAACAAACAAACAAAAATACATATGCTATCTTTCTCAGCCAAGATTCCATGAGAGAATTAGGTGCTGTAGTCCCTATGTCTCTCATTTTTCTCTTTTTCCTAGATGGTACATAGCAGACTGGTACCATTCTAGGTACATAGGAAAAAATATAATCATTACACCTCATTGATACCAAACAGAAAACCTGGCAAATTTTCTTGGGGTACAGGGCACAGGGTCTTGTTATATAGTTCAGCCTGGCCTCAAACTCATGGGGATCCTCCTGCTTTAGCCTCCTGAGTGCTGGGATTATAGGCGTGTATCCCCATACCCTGCCAAACTTTCTGTAAAGACCCAGACAGTAAAGACTCACAGCTTTATAAGCCATAAAATATCTGTTGCAGCTATTTAACCCTATCTCATAGTATAAGGGGAAGCAGTGTTTTAAAATAGTTTTTATAAATGTGAACTTCTACTTATTTGTTAAAAATAATGAAACTATAGTAGATAATAAATAGTTTAGTAAGTCTTCAGAAGTAATACTAACCCACCTGTTGCGAGAGTCACTCTGAAGATCAGTTTTAGAACACATTCCCTTTTTTATGGCTCAGTGTGACTGCTGTACCCTAGACTTAGTTGTTTTGGTTTCAGGGAAGAAAAGGAAAATACATACTCAGTAGCATAAGTAAAATGAGCACCTTTCTATTGTGAAAAAATTCCCTGTAAATTGTTAAACTTGTAGAAACTAATCTTGATATAATTCCTAGACTGTTTTACAAAACATCTGTTTTCAGTATCCATATTTTTTAAAGTATGGCTTAATTCTTTTATTTCAAATAAGGAATTCTTCTGTGTTTCTATAAAATTTCATTAGATCTTCTATGTACTAGGTACAGTCAAAATATACAATGAATATTTTATAATTTATATAGTTGCTATTAATCCTCTCCCAAAAAAGTACTTGCTCTTACTTCAGACACACTTAATCCATCATTCACTTATTCCCACCGTATTTTCTGAAGCAGTTCTGGAAGCCCTCTTTTGTGAGTGTCTTTACAAAATATGATCAAAAATACATGGGTGAATGCTGCTGCAGAGTGCCATCCAACAGAAAAGCAGACTTATAAAAACATTATGGTGTACCCTCATCTGCCTTAGTCACTGGGTCTGGTATGTGCACTTCTGGCTCTTCTCCAACGTCACAGTAACTGTGAAAGTCAAACATTCAGAACATCAAAGCAGCCATACAGTGCAGCTAAAGACAGCCACAAAAAAGACTTCCAAAACCGCTTCAGAAAGTGTCAAGAATGATGGAATAACTGTATTTGAAGGAAAGTGGGGAGTATTTTGAGGAATATTAATGGCAGTGTGTTTAACCACAATGTTTTATGAAAGAAGTAAATGTTTTGGCTACTTTTACCTACCAGGCCAGTGTAGTAAACTTACTATTTAAACTTGAGCGTTAAAAATTACTTTTTTATTTTATTTATTTTATTTTTTTTTCCTTTAAGTCTTTTTGAGACAGGGTCTCACTATGCAGTTTAGGCTGGCATCTTGCCATGGTGCCCAGGCTGGTCTCAAATGCTTAAACACCTATAATCCCAGCACTCTGGAGGGCCAAGACGAGAGGATTGCAAGCTCAAGCCCAACCTGGGAAATTTAGTGATATCCTTTCACAAAATGGGGATGAGGATGGGATATACCTCCAAGCAAAGGCCCTAGGCTCAGTTTCCAGAACCAAAAACAAAACAAATTTGGGCTCAAGTGATCATCTTCCCTCCTTCTTCAGCCACCAGAGTAGCTGGTCCTAGGGGATGCATGCTGCCATGCCTGTCTTGTAATGAGTATTTTAAGTCTTCCCAAAAAAAATTCCATCTCATTCTCAGAGATTAGATACGCTCTGTGGTATTTGGTAGCATATATAAAATATATTATGAGCAAGTTGAGTGTATAGTATTATGGCTATTTTTAATACAGTCTAATGAGTTCCAAGTTAAAAATTTTCTTTTGAGATAAGGTTGCCCGATCAGACCCTGAAGTCCTGGCCTTATGTGATCCTGCTGCCTCAGCCTCCCAAGAAAAGTGTTAATACTCTTTGAAGGATAGTGGAGAAGCATTATATTTGATTTGAGGGACCAAATACATCTTAGTTTTTACTTGCCACCCACCCTCCTCTTTACCAAAAATAAATTAATTTGACTTTAAGGGAAGAGAAATACTTCCTGTTTGTTTAAAATATAACTGTAAAAGACCCCAATTCAGGATCTGGCTATTTTGAATTAGGAAGCTAATTAGGATTGGCTATGGAAAATACATGCCTCTCCTGCTCTGCAGTAAAAACTTTTCTCAAGTATATTGTGTCCAAGCCAGGCATGGTGGCACATGCCTGTAGTCCCTGCACTCAGGAGATTGAAGCAAGAGGAGCCACATGAGTTTGAGGGAAACCTGCACTACAAAGTGAGACCCTCTCTCAGAAAACAAAGAAGTATATTGTGTCCAACTCTAAAATTTTACACTCTATCCTAAAACCCGAAAATTTCTTTTTGACATTTGCCCACTGAAAGAAGACAGCTTCTTGGTGGTTCTGATGGGTCACCCCAAATACCTTTTGTTTATAGTGGTTGTTTTCAAAGGCCAGTATTTTCTAAGTTGATGGATTGACTCAAGTTCATTCTTCAAATGCCAACTTGAGTTTGCAGGCTGACTGGCAATACTTTTTGCTGGGTTAGTTATTATGGTGATTCAGTTTGTCTGTCTTTCCTTGAAAAGTGTCATCACCTCATCATTCTGCCTCTGTATAGGTTCCAAATAAGTTCCGCTACCCATTCTACTACGAGATGTGTTGGTATGTGTTGGAGCGCTATGTATACTGTATAACCAACCGTTCCCACCTAACTAAGGAATTTCAGAAAGAATCTCTCAGCATGGGTAAGTGTTCTGGGTACATAAATTTCTGGTATTTTGTGTGTTTTTCAATTTTGTATGTGTGCGTGTGGCACTGAGGATCGACTCTAGAGCCTTCCCCCTGACTTACATTCCCAACCCTTTTTTTCATGTAATTATTTTGAGACAGGGTGTTGCTTAGTCACCAGAGTGCCCAGACTGGGCTTGAATTTGTGATTCTCCTGCCTCAGCCTCCCAAGGTGCTGGAATTACAGGTGCATTCAAGGCCAACCTGGACTATGTAGTGAGTTCAAGACTAGCCTAGCATAGCAAGTCCCTGCTTCAAACAAAACAAAATAAACTTGTCCAGACATTTTACTAAATAGTTTACATATGTTAAGCTTTGATTACTACCTGTCATGTAAGTATAATTATATCCATGTTCCAAGTGGGAACAGTAAGATTGAAAAGATTTCAAAACTTTCCAGAATCTTACAGTTAGTAAGTGGGTAAGCCACAGCTTGAATCACACTGGTCAGATTCTAAAATCTGTGCTCTTAACTTTTGTACTATCAGCATTTCCCCAACATCTATCATGAGAACTGTTTTATTGGATGATATGGTAGTTTCAGTGTACATTTTTAGACTTTTCCATGTCTCATTGGAGAGAAGGCAATCCAAGGAAGATACCTTTTGCTTTAGCATTTTCTTCTAATTGTATAACTTTGCTCATAGTTTTGTAATATCATGTGAAAATTTAAAAAGCTAACCCAACATATAAAACCAAAATACAGAATTATATATGCAGTATGATCCAGTATTGTTTTAAAGTGTATCTTAAAAAAAAGAAAATATATCTAATTGAGTCGGGCATGGTGGTGCATACTTGTAATTCCAGCACATGGGAGGCTGAGACAGAAGGATCACTGTGAGTTCCAAGCCACTCTGACTTACACAGACCATGTTTAAAGCAAACAAAACAGGATTATGAGTTCAAGCCCAGCCTGGGCAGACAAATTAGTGACTTTGAGAGACCTTGTCTCAAAACAAAAAATAGCTCAGTGCAAAGGATCCCAATGTGAAGATCAATCCCTAGTCACCATCACCACCACCCGCCTGTCATATATGCATATACATAAGAAAAGATGGAAAGAAAATACAGTACACTGTTCAGTCGTTATTCCAGAGTAGAGGAATAGGAAATGACTCACTTCCTTGTAACATCATGCATTTTCTAAATTATTAGTGATAAAGATGTGTTATAGGACTAGTAAACATTATCAATGTGTTAATTATTAAAATTGTTCTGCTCTCCATGTTGCTAGGATTTGAACTTTGCAAAGCTTAATTTTATGTACTTCATGTTGTCTTTTTTTTTTTTTTTTTTTTTTTTTTTTTTTTTTTTTTTTTTTTTTTTTTTTTGCTTTTTCAAACAGGGTCTCATTATGTAGTTCAGGCTAGTCTTGGGCTCACTTTATACCCCGGGCTGGTCTTGAACTTGGGGTGATCCTCCTGCCTCAGCCTCCTGGGTGCTAGGATTACAGGAATGTGCCACCATGCCTGGGTGTTCTTTTAGAAGATAATGAAATTATAATCCCAAATTTAAGCTTAAATTTGAAAGTAATTTGTAACCTCTTTCATGGGTAACTTATTTTTAGTACACAAAGACAGGATTCTTCCCAACCTGTTAGAAATGCAATTGATCATTACCTCAGTTATCCTACTAGAGCAGAATCTAACTGTTACCATGATTTTCAACGGTAGACAAATGGGTTGGAATAAGGACAGATGATGTTTAACTATGAGAACTTTGCCCCTTCCCATATCACCTGTGTCTCTTGTTGTTTGCATGGCTAAGTGACATGATCTTTCTTCATTTTACCTTTGTGTTGGTAGATTTGGAGTTAAATGGATTGGAGTCTGGAAATGGGGATGAGGAAGGAGTAGACCGAGAACCCCGACGCTTGAGCAGTAGGCGTTCTGTCCTTACCAGCCCTATAGCCAATGGGGTCAACCTGGATTATGATGGCCTGGGCAAAACCTGCCGAAGTCTTCCAAGTCTGAAGAAAACTTTGTCTGGGGACTCATCCTCTGACTCCAGCCGGGGCTCCCATAATGGCCAAGTGTGGGACCCCCAATGTAGCCCCCGAAAGGACAGGCAAGTGCATCTGACCCATTTTGAACTTGAAGGCCTTCGCTGCCTTGTAGATAAGTTGGAGTCTCTGCCGCTGCACAAGAAGTGTGTTCCCACAGGAATAGAGGATGAAGACGCTCTTATTGCTGATGTAAAGGTAAGCAACTGTTAACCTGGCTAAAGCAATCAGTTTCTAATTTTAAAGGGAGAAAGTATGGGAATTTAGTATAATCTCTGGTTCAGCTGCAGAGAAGTTAATAAGTACATGTATTTGTTAGTGCAGCTCAGTGTGTTGAATCCTAAAGTGAAGTTAGGTTCCTATTCAAAAATAATTGAATTTCGTGTGTCAATTCAGCCCTTGAAACACAAAATTCAAATTGACCCCCAAAATAAAGGTGAGCCTGAGAGAGCATTTGTACATTAAGCTTATGTTGTGCTCAGATAAAGAGGCCTGTTGTGGAACAAAAGAGAAGCTAATAGCAGTCTCACCCTAAGCAGATTAAGAAAAAAGAAAATTGTTCTTGTGTTCTATATGTTGAGATTTAACATCTTTAGTTGCAGTAATATTAAGACGTATCTGGACAACTTCCAAAAAAAGTGTGATTTTAAGCATAATCGTTGTTATGGTTTTATCAAGTTTCATCGTATTGTATATTTTTCTTGTTTTTAAGAGGTCTTCCATCATAATTAAAAAAAAAAAACTGCCTACTCTTCATACATTAGGCTCAAACAAGTGAGCTTATTTCTATGAAATCCTGATTTGAGTTCTCTAAACTGGAAAAATCTCTTGCCCTCCTTCCTTCTCCTGTTTCTCTGTCCTGTCATCTCCCACCCCACCCCACCCCACCCTACCCCACCCCATCTCTCTCTGGGATTTTGCTCTGTCTCTGTCCCTCCCCCTCCCCCATCTTCCTTTCCTCCTATCAGGGTTCTTGCTACATCTCTGCGTCTCTGCCCTTCTCCTCGCTGGTATCTTGCTAACTCAAACTCCTGAGCCTAGGCTATCCTGCTGCCTCACTGCCTCACTCTTCTAAGTAGCTTGGACTATAAATAATGTGTGACTGTACCCAGCATTGTCTTGTCTTGTCTTGTCTTGTCTTGTCTTGTCTTGTCTTGTCTTTTTTTTTGTGCCAGGGATTGAACTCATGACCTTGCACTTGCCAGGCAGGTGCTTATGCCACTGAGCCAAATCCCCAGCTTCTTTTTCTTTTTCCCTTCCTCCTCCCCTTCAATCTTTTAAGGACCCTATGGAGAAATATTTCTTCTTTTTTTTGTTTGTTTGTTTTTTGTTTCTTTTGTGCCAGGGATCAAACCCACGACTTTGCGCTTGCCAGGCAGACACTTACACTGCTAAGCCAAATCCCTAAATCCCTTAGAAAGATTTCTAAGATTATGTCTTGTAAATTTATTTGATCTGTATATCTATTTCTCTCTCCCTCCTTCTCTTTTTCTCCTTTTTTCTGTCTTTTTTCCTTCTCACATTCCTCCTTTCCTTTTCCCCCTTCCCCTTCTCTTTTTCCCCTTTCCCTTTCTTCCTTGTTTCAGCCCAGTCCTCCTCTCCCCATTGTGTTCATCAAATTAAGGGTCTTGTGCATGCTAGACAAACTGTCTACCACTGAGGTACACCTCCAGCCCACAATTTCCTTTTTAAATCGGGGTCTGGAACTACATCTTGGGTATGTGTATTTGAAAGCTAGACCAGAGTTCATAATAAATGTTATTTTTTTTAATTGCCACATAGATCATTTTAAGCCATAAAGAACTTACAGAGAATAATTCTGTGACCTGCAATAAAAATGGAGTAAATGTCTCATAGTATGTCTTTCCCATCCCTGATTTCTTGATTCAAGTTTTGTTTGTTTTGTTGAGACAGGGTCTTGCTGTGTAGTTGAGGCTGGTCTTGATCAGACCGTGTAATCCAGGCTGGCCTCAGACTCAGGACAGTCCTCCTGCCTCAACCTCCCAAGTGCTGGATTTACAGGTGTGTGCCACTATGCCTGACTGATTCAGGTGTTTCTAGGTACCATATAACCAGCTGTGATGTTCCCTAGCTTTTGGCACATCAGGAAAGAATTCCAAGACTGAAATGGGATCTCATCTTTTTTTTTTTTTTCTTTTTACAGTTGACATTTAAATCACATATAAGCCGGGCCTGGTGGTGCACGCCTGTAATCCCAGCACTCGGGAGGCTGAGACAAGAGGATCGTTGCAAGTTCGAGAGCAGCCTGGGCTACAAAGTGAGCTCAAGGCCAGCCTGAACGGCATAGTGAGACCCTGTCTCAAAAAGACAAGGGCCAGGGATTTAGCTCAGTGGCGTAAGCGCCTGCCTGGAAAGTGCGAGTTCGTGAGTTCGATCCCTGGTGCCAAATAAATAAATAAATCATGTATATGTTCATGCATCAGTAAAAAGGCGAACAATTACATAAACTAAGGGTAGTAACTCGGTGAGATTGGTCCTCTTCAGTAGCAGTAGAAGCTGAGTAGTTGGTGGTAAAGTTTAGTTTTATAAGACTTGCCTTAAAAGAGGCAGGTAGTATCGTTGCAGCTTTTATTTGAAGGAGGAAACTACATTCCAGGTTAATGTAGTTCCATTTCCGTGATTAGTGTGTAACAAAAGAAATTTAACCATACTTTTCCAGACTCACAAGCTAGGTACCAAACTCACTTCATACCCTTGAGTGAACAAAGGACATTCGAGTTTTTTCTATTGTGATAGGATTTTTTTTTTTTTTTTTTTTTTTTTTTTTTTTTGCGGCACCAAGGATTGAACTCATGACCTCACGCTTACCAGGCAGGCACTTAGGCCACTGAGCTAGATCGCTGGCTCTTGTGTTTTTGAGACAGGGTCTCACTGGCCCTGAGCTCACTTTGTAGCCAAGACTGGTCTCGAACCCACAACGATCCTCCAGTCTCAGCCTCCCGGGTGCTGGTATTACAGGGGTGAGCCACCATGCCTGGCTCGTGATAGGATTTAAATAATTATATAATCGTGAGTGTTTAGTCGAGTGTAACATTGTTGCAGTCACTTTCTCATTGCTAAAACACAATACTTAACACCCGCAGATTAAAGAAAAAGAGGTTTGTTTTGACCCACAGATTGTAGAAGTTTCAATTCATAGTCGGCCAGCCCCAAGGCAGGACAGCATGGCAGAGGGATGTCGCAGCAAGGAGGAAATAGCATGGCAGACAGGAAGGGGGGAGCCAGTGGAGAAGGGAAATAAACCCTTCCAGGCCATATACCCAGTGACCTCCCTCTTCTACCCAGATGCCACCTCCTAATAGCAAGTCATCTGTAAACCTGTATAATCCAGTCAGATGGCAAAGGTCCCAGTTGCATGAGACTTTAAGGGAATATCTGAATACTTCTTTTCTATATAAATGTCTGTATATGGCTATTCCATCATGAATGTATATGGGAAACAAATTGTGACTTTGAGACTTTAACTTCTGTTATTGTGTTTGGAACCCTATGAAGAAAGATTTCTAAGATTATATCATAAATTTTTAAAATTTGGGTGTCTGTATTTTTAATTCATGAGAAAGAATGTCTTTTGAGTTCTAAGGGGGATGTCTGTAAGTAGATTTGATATCATTGAATCCAGTTGTAGAAAGTAATATTATACTCTACTAATCAATTGTATAAGGTCAACAGTCCTAATTGAAATATACAAACTCCCTTAAATAAAGTCATTGGAGTAATTAAATAAAATTAGAAGCTGGGTGTGGTACCACACCTGTAATCCTGGCAGTCTGAGAGACTGAGGCAGAAAGATCACAAGTTTGAGCCCAGTCTGCGCAGCTTTGCAGTTTAGAAAGACCCTGTCTCAAAAAGTGGAGGGGGGAGATACTCAGGGGAAGAACTCTGGGTTCAGTCCCCAGTACCACCGGAACCAAAATAAAACAGCCAGTGTCAGAAGATACCAGATTTAGATCTCATATCTACAGGTAGTTTCATTTACAGTCAGATGGATTAATTATTCCTATATTTGAAGTTATGTTTAGCGAGGGATTAGGATAGTGTGTTCAGAGCTTCAGTACTTTGAGAATCTGAGCATCACTGAAAAGAAAAAGCATGAGTAGGGTAGATGTCCAATCACTGCAGTTGGGAACAAAAGGAAACAAAGTTTACCCTTCCTGCAAAAAGCGAAATTGTTTCCTTTTAAAATCTAAGTGGCTGGCCTGGTGTGGTGGCACGTGCCTGTAATCCCAGCACTCTGGAGGCTGAGGTGGAAGGATCACCATGAGTTTGAGGCCAACCTCTGGACTACATAGTTAGACTCTGTCTCAAAAAAAAAAAAAAAAGCCCAAAAAGCAAGTGAGTGAGTGAATAAATGAATGAATGAAATCCCTCTGACTGGGTTTGACCGAACAGTAGTCATCATCCTGGGAGTTGACATCTTCTACAAGAAGGCCCAAAAGATCTGTGCAAGGAACCCAGGAACCAGGACATCTACCTGAGGCTTTTGGTCACGCTATTCAGGTTTCTGGCCAGATGAACCAATTTCACCTTTAACCAGGTTGTGCTGAAGAGGCTGTTCATGAGCTGTACTAATCTGCCATCTAGGTCCCTTTCCTGGATGATCCAGAAGATGAAGTTTCCTGGCTGGGAAAATAAAACTGCTGTGGTCATGGGGACAATATTAGATAAACATGCATGTTCAGGAGGTGGCCAAACTGAAGATTTGTGCCCTGTGTTTGAACAGCTGGGCCAGCAACCATGTCCTCAAGGCTGGGGATAAGATCCTCACCTTTGACCAACTGGCCCTGGACTCCCCCTCAAGGGCCGAGTCACCATTCTGCTCTTTGGTCACAGAGGCCGAGAGGTGTACTAATGTTTCCACAAGGCCCTAGAATACTGCACAGCCATACCAAACCCTGTATCTGCTCCAAAGGCTGAAAGTTCAAATGCACCAGAGGCAGACAGGTGAGCCAAGGCTACAAGAACTAACCCAGGATCTTACTGTGTTGTTAACAAGAGTTTAGAGCCAGTTGTTGTGGCACATACCTATAACCTGAGCATTTGAGAGGCAGAGGCAGAGGATTGCTATGAGTTTGGGGCCAGCCTGGACTACATAGTGAGACCTTGTCTCAAAAACAAACAAGATTTTTGGATATAAAAAAATCTGTCTCTGGTTCTCAGAAATAACTAGTAGAAGAAATGAGAAGAAAAGTAATGATACAAAATATCTATAATTTCATATTTTTTGGAAGAAAAGTCCAGTTTAGTGTGGTAGTTAAAGGACTTTGAAGATTCTAAAAATGTTAAGTTCTACGGTATTGAAAAAAGAATTGTAGAATTGAAAGGAGAGTAAATAAAAATACAGGATTAAAACATGTTAATTGGTGAAATGCATCAGCCTGGGTAAGGTTCTATCTGGAAAGAGTGTGTGTAATCTTAGCTTTTGAGAAAGTCTAAAAGCAGAAGTGTTCTCTCCAAGTTGTAGCCTTCACATACGTTGAATAAAAAGGTAAGACCTGGAAGAATATATAGATATTCCTCATTTAACAGCCAGCCTGTTTAACTACTGTTCAGACTTAGGACCAAGGCACACTATTTGGACTTAAAACCCAATTTTTGTTTTTGGTTTCTTTTTTTCAGTTTTGTACATCTTGTTTATACAGCGTCAATATCTTTTTTTTTTTTTTTACAGTATACTTTATACAGTACTGTAATTTTTGCTGATTGTTCTGTATAGTACTATAGTTTTATGTTTTACATTACAGAACTCCATGTATGAGTTATCCAAATAAAAGCAAAGTCATCAAGTTGGAGTTTCCTTTGACCATTTCTTTGTTCTGATTATTGTAATGTGCATACTATGTAATTTCTCATTTAGCAAATCATTCATTTAACAACATAGTCATAAGACCATAACTTGGTCCTTAAATGAGGAATGACTATATAACAACCTCATTAATGTAAACAAAAGGTCTGTGTGCTGATGCATTGCAAAGAATTCTTAAGGGGTGTGCCCCAAACTCCTGTCAGCAGGGCACAGGAGAATGGTGGGAGTCAGCTAGAAGAATTTGTGATAAAATAAGAAATGGTAGAAAAATCTAATATAGTCACTTCTTAATCCATTAAGCCAGTTGTGTTGTTTTGTGTTTTGTTTTGATAGTTCTGGGAATCGAACCGAGGGCCTTCAACTATACTAAATCCCTAGTCCATGTTTTTATTTTTTATTTTTTATTTTGAGACAAGGTCTTATTTATGTCACTGCTAAATTACCCAGGCTGGCCTCAATCTTGGAATCCTCCTACCTTGGCCTCCCAGAGTACTGGGGTTACAGGAATGCGCTACCATACCCAGCCCATTAAGGCAGTTTTTCTTTTTCTTTTCTATTTTTTTGGTACTGGGGATCAAACTTACTACCTCATGCTTTCCAGGCAGGCATTTATGCCTCTGAGCTGTATCCCTGGCCTTTCTTTTTTTTTTTTTTTCTTTTTGAAATAGGGTCTCGCTATGCAGTTCAGGATGCTCTTGAGGTCACTTTGTAGCCCCCGCTGGTCTCAAACTTGCAATGATATCCCTGCCTCAGCCTTCTGAGTGCTGGGATTACAGGCATGCACCACCACACCCGGCTTCTTTTTTTCATTTTTAAATCAATCTGTATAATGAAAATTTCACTTCTAGTTTTAATTAACAATATTTTTAATAATTAACATTCTTAATGAATAGAAAATTTTAAATTTGAACTCAGTTACAAGACACAAGGCTTTAAAATATTTACATTCTTTATGTATATTCTTACTACTTGTTATCTTTGTTGCCTATTCTGAATTAATAGGAGAAAAAAATAAAACCTTATTTAATTTGCAATTTGGAAACTTACTTAGAGGGGTTTTCCTGGTGCCCTGTTTGGTTTTCATCCTTTCCTGGCAGCCTCTAGAATTGAGTGATGTGTCTTAGTATTTGTACTTTTATCGTCCCTCCAGGTTAGAATAGCACTGTGGACCAAAATAATTGCATTTTCTAAGACCTCTTAATAGCCCCAGATCACTGTAAAGAAAACCTTTTCAAACAAAATAAACTGCACTGGTTCTCTGTGTCTTAAAGTACAAGGGAAAGGCTTAGGGTTAGGATGACCACATAAACAACCAAGAACACCAATCTAAAGCACAAAAGTCCCTCCTTCCTTGGTAAATTGCTGTAAAAATTAACATGCAAACTTGTAGCACAGGCCTATAGATAGTTCCAGCTACTGTGTAGAGGTCAAGATGAGACAGGAGAATTGCTTGAGCCCAGGAATTTGATGCCAGCCAGGCAACAGAGCAAGACATCATACTAGGAAGGAAGGAGCCAGACCAGGTGGTGCATGCTTGTAATCCCAGTACCCTGGGAGTCTGAGGCAAGAGACTTGCAAATTCGAGCCTAGCCTGGGCAATTTAGTGACACCTTGTCTCAAGGTCAGGTAGAGTAGGTCGGTGTGAGTGCCCTGGGTTTAATCCCCAGTACCACAATAAAAGGAGAAGAGAAAAGACAGTAGGGAGGGAATAAAAAAGGGAAGAGGGGAGGGGTGTGTGTGTGTGTGTGTGTGTGTGTGTGTGTGTGTTTACACAGGCAGGGTGGTGGGAGTCAGAAGTATTTTGTTTTTAATTGGACTATATCGTTTTTGTTTCTCTTTGGACCTGGTGGTGCACACCTGTAATCCCCGAACTCGGCAGGCTGAGGCAGGAGGATTGTTGCAAGTTCGAGACCAGCCTAGGCTACGAAGTGAGCTCAAAGCCAGCCTGAACTGCTTAGTGAGACCCTGTGTCAAAAAAAGACACCCCCCCCCAAAAAAAAAGGGCCAGGGAGATTCCATCTCCCCCCCCATAGCCATTATCAAGAAATCAAATAATAATGCTGGAGAGATGGAGGGTGGGTAGGGAGGGATCATTCTACATTGTTGGTGGAAATGTAGAAATAAAAATTCCATTTTACCCAATTAAAAAGAAAAAAATGGAGTTCACAATATATGGACAGAAATATAAATATATGCCAGCAAAACCACAGACCTCAAAAAGCCTATTGAACCCCTGAATCTATTCTAGAAACTTAAAAAACAACTATACTGGGAATAAGAAAGCTTCAGTAGTGATAGCTAGATGTTTATATCAAAGTAATTTTCAAAAAACAAGTTTTACTTTTGTGAGAATCTGAAAATTACTTAAACGTGGATCCAAGCTACTGCTGTGCAGGCTTCTGTTCCTGCCCCGCTTGTCCTCAGTGTTGATATACTGTGCATGTAGATCTATGGAAACCCGGCCTTCCCTTTTCTCCTGTAGCCCAGAGAGAGAGTGGGTGGTCTGAACTTCACCCTGGCCGGGACCTGAATGTGTGGAAATATAGGCAATACATGTTGGTCAGATGGTTGTCAGCAAATGGCATTGAGGTCTAATAGCATGCAGGGCTGGCTGTTTCCTCAGGGACAGTGAAGAATGAGGACAGGAGCTGTCATGTTGCTTAGTGGTGTAGAATACTAGCCTAGAGTTTGGGAGGCCCAGGTTCACTCCTCAGTACAGCAAAATCATATTCTGGGAGTGATATTCTGAGCATGGAGCATTCTGATGGGCAGAGGAGTCTGATGGAGTTGGGACCAAGCCAGTTCCCAAGGGCCTTGGTTAGTCAGGAGGGCAAAGTTCTTTGATCTTAGGATGTGCCTCATTTGAGTTGATCATGATGGAACTGCTAATAGATTGCTGCATAGACATTTGTAGAATGTTGATGGTTTCTAGTGGGAACTAAAAACAGGCATGTGTTGGAGATGCAGTTTTTGGGAAACTGCCATATTTTGTTGCATATTCTTCAATATGAGCTGGAATGTGTTATTTCTGAAGTTTTTTGTTTTTTTGTTTTTTTTAATGGGAAAACCTGCTAGTTCTGGATCGTGGACTGGAAGCCACATGATCCAAAGCAAGCAAAGCAAGAAGACAGTATGAAAGGAGAAGGTAACTTGGGAGGAGCTCAGCCTGCTTTTTGGTTCCTTCTCAGTGGCCAGTGGCCAGTGAGGCAATCCCAGGTGTATGCTGAGAAAAGAGATGGTGTCTGTGCGTCTGTGTGCGTGTGCGCGCACAGTCAGCAAGACAGATCTGACACTAACAATAAGAAGTGACCCTGAGGGGAAGGGTATGGACTGAGACAAGGACAGATGTGGGCCATGGTGCCTAAGCAGAATGGGTTAAAGCTTTCCCTTCTGCTGGCGCCTTCTGAAGTCAGCCACAGGCAGCCCTTAGGGGCTGGCCCTGAGTGCTCCTGTTGCGGTGGTAGAGGGAGGGAGGCAGGGCGGGCCAAGCTTCCTCCCGGCAGTGCCTCCTCCAATGACGAGGAGAAGAGCTGCAGTTGAACACACCCTCTCCCAGTGCTGCAGCAGAACGGCCGGGCCCTCTGCCTGGCTAGCTCACTCAAGCTCAGCTCCCCCTCCTGCCATCTTCCGTTGCAAAGCATTTCTGGGAGCTGCATGTGGGTGACGCAGCAGCATTGTTCACAGGCACAGGAAGCCACGGCTGAGCTGAAGGGCTCGAGAAGGAGCTTAGAGCCCTGCATGCTGCTCTCTCTGGATAGCCTGAAGGGTTAGAGCCGACTGCCTGCCTTATGTGCTCTGGGAGATTTCAGGATTTTTGAGTAAATCGGGATTTTCCTAGAGGCAGAAAACCAAACTTCTTCCGCACAACTTCCAACACAGAAAACAAAACAAAGACGGTGGGGAAACTTCACCCAAGAGCCTCGGCAGCTCCAGAGCGACGAGAAACGCAAGGTCAGGCGATCAGTTGGCAAACCTATTCAGGTTTGGGGTGTGTATTACTGTAGGGACTTTGTCTCAGCAAACAGGCAGAAGAGCTGCCTGACAGGCAAGTCCAGGACAATGCTTACGTTACTTGGCGTTGCTTGAGCCATCGCTGCACTTGTTCCCTCACTGGTGGGATATGCTTTGGAACTGGGTCGCTTTGCTTTTAGGAGTGCTTTTTCCCCTTCTGTCCAGACCCTTCTGTTCCCTTTCTCTTCCTCTGATCTGTGGGGTGTGGGCCTGTATTTGAATGTTCTCCTGAATGTCTGGAGCCTAGATAGGAGTCAGCCTTTCCCCACTCCACCCCCGCTCCCCTATCCCAAGCCCCTCTGGTGAGGGGTGGTGGCTTCTTTATATGGTTTCTTGTAGGGCCTCAGCTGGAGTCTGCCTTTTTTGATGAAAGCAGGGCGTGCTTGGTTGAATGGCCCCAGCGAAATAAGGCTTGGAAGGAAATCTGCATTTCCCTCCACACCCACACATACCCCAGTAACAGCCATGTATGTGTGAACAGCTGCCCCCCACCACCACCACCGACACAGTTTCTCCGCCTACCCTTCCCTGTAGCACCCGCAAAAGTCTCACAGGTAGAATTAGACTGCTTTTGGTGAACAGTTAAGTTCCTTTTCTACTCTTTTTAAACAATCACAGATCTTTCGATGTAGTTTGTTTTGCTAAAAGTGGAAAGTCCCTGTTTGTGGACAGCTTAGTTCTCTCCGGCAAAGGAAATGGGCAGAGTCCTACTCTTCAGTAGTGTGACATGGGGGAGGGGAGCAGTGCACTCCCTAGCACACATTTTTAATGGACCCAAATTTTTCACCCTGGGGAGATTAGAAACCCTGACCAGAGCCTTGTCCCACGTGGCACCACACCCCGCCTCTTCACCCCTCCACAGTGTGGTGCTAACAGGAGGCTCCAGAATAGGATGCCATAGCAACTTGAAGTAAATAAAACGACTGCAGATGAGATCAGTTTGGGGGAAGGTGTGAAGCATCTAGAAACTTGGCAAAGGGGAATCTTCATAGGAGAGCTTCTTGGGATCTTGCAGGGTTGTTTTTGGTTTTTTGGTTTTTGTAACTCTGGGATTTGGAACATGATCCTTAAGTTAAGGATAAAAATAATTAAAAGTCCTGAAGAAGCCGCAGGCATGCCAACTTGTCTAGGTCAAAGTTTAGTCTTTGCTGAAACCATTCCTATTCTGTACATGTAAGCCAAATATAACTTGTCCCCAGATTTGCATTTTTTTTGGTGTTGCTTTAGGGCTCCTGAGGTCAGAGAAGGGAGACTTTCATTCTTCTAGAAGGTTTAGGCTTTGTATATTTCTGTGGAAAACATGAAAGATTTGTCTCAACAGCCAGTGTGATTTACTTAAGTGGCAGTTTCTTACTGTAGCGTTGTTCCTAAGTCACTGAAATTTGATTAGTTAAAGCCATAAGAAGTATTGCCCCTACCACTAAGACTGTACCTGCTCCATGAATAGGAATAAACACAAATAGCTCTGTGTGTGTGTGTGTGTGTGTGTGTGTGTGTGTGTGTGTACAAAATTCTGTGTCAAATCAGAACATTAAAGCTCTGCTACTCATCTTTTTCAGTGTTAGCCAGTCACTTTGATGCAGTGTTGCTTCTTCTGCAAATTGAAGGCAACACTTGAAGAGACAATATTAAGTTTTACTGTCATATATAGAACTACATGATAAGTAATACTTTGTTGCCACAGTAGCTAGTTGCTTTAGTGTAAATGTTAGCCTGAGTACATAAGTAAAGAGTTGGGTGCAAAGGTAAGTTTGAAGTCTTGATAGTACTGTAGTAGTTTGAGTTCTCTCTTTCATCCTTGATTTCCTTAATTTTAAGTCTAAAGACATTTGCCAGCCTGTTCTTTCTCTTGGTGCTTTTGAGGGCTCCGAGGCTGAGTGGTTGGCTGCTGCTGGGAGTAGTTGGCACTGTGTTTATCATGTGTTGCCTTTTCCTTCTCTCTTATCCTACCCTCAGATTTTGCTGGAGGAGCTTGCCAGTAGTGATCCCAAGTTAGCCCTCACTGGAGTCCCTATAGTACAGTGGCCAAAAAGGGATAAGGTAAGAAACTCTTCTGCTTGATCTTCATGCTGCTTAAACCTCTTGCTAGCTGATCATTACTATTCCAGGAAGAAAAGAACAACTATACAGATTTTGTTACTTTAATACAAACTGACAGAAAATCATTACTCAGTTTTGTCCTAACTCTTAGGTCAAGGTAATTGGCTATTTTTGGAGGTGACTGTCTTAACAGAATTCTCAAACTGCAAGGTCTCCTTCTAGATTCAGATGCCAAGTTGTGCATTTGTGACCAAAGTGATCAACTCCTATGCTTCTGACCCATTGACTCAGTTATCTTCACAGATATGATTTAAAAGTAGTTAAAATAAGTTTATATTTAAAAGGTGAGAGTTTTTCTTTATCATAATGGGATCATACTCTCAGAGTTCCCTTTAATTGGAGCAGTATAGAATTGAAAAGAGAAGAATTACTGTCTGCTAGTGTGTGAATCTTCATGCTTCCTATGAATTTTTAGTATGCTGTCCTCTGGCATGGTTATGGTAGATAAATGATAGCATTCTGATTCTGGCCATGCGTTTGGTAGATAAATTAGACCATTCTTTGGTGTTTCCTAGCTGGTGTTTGCAAAGCCACCACATCCCGTGGGTGATTAGACAGAATAGGACCACTTACTCCTTCATAGGTGGCAGGTCCCACTTGGCCACATAGGACTGCCTCAGAACAGTCTGGTCATTTCTGGCTGTTGAGTATTTTGTGTCAGAAAAGTCTTTAAGACATGGTAGGAAATTAAAGAAGTAAAAAATGTAATCCTTGTCCTTGAAAAGGTCATTAGCGAGGTAAATGCAAGTGCTTAAATTATAAACATATATCCGAGAAATGTATTCCATACTTAGATGTTAATTGGAGTGTCTGCTGTTTACCAGCTTGTTTCCTGGGATTCAGAGTGGTAAAGAAATGAACAAGACCAGTTTAACCCTTGAGTAGTTTGCTATCGTACTTACTTTGGAGCATATTGTATATAGTCAGTATAAGGAAATAATAGAGGGCCTCTGGGGTGACTCGAGTACATGGCACTTACCCAGAAATCTTCAGGGATGGACAAATCTTACAGTTCTGCAAAATGAAAAGGATGTGCCTGAAGCAGTAGCCCAAGGGGCTAGGATAGTGCCTGGCAAATTTTTCTGTGAAGATCAAGATAGTAAATATTTTAGACTTGGTATGCCACACAACCATGGCTTCTCTCAGTTCTATACCATTGTAGCATAAGTGCAGCCATATACAGTACATAGACAAATCAGCATGGTTGTGTTCTAGTAAAGTGTATTTATGAAAATGGGCAGTGAGCAGATTTGCCCACAGGACATCGTGTTTGCAGAGTTCGGAGCTAGGTACACTGCCATGTAATCTTCTACCCTCTGTAGTCTTAAAGCAATTTGATATGGTTGACCTCACTGCTTTCTCTTTTCCAGCTTAAATTCCCCACCCGGCCAAAGGTGCGGGTTCCAACCATCCCTATCACAAAGCCTCACACCATGAAGCCAGCTCCACGGCTAACACCTGTGAGGCCTGCAGCTGCCTCCCCCATCGTGTCAGGAGCCAGGCGAAGACGAGTGCGCTGTAGGAAATGCAAAGCCTGTGTGCAAGGAGAGTGCGGTGTTTGCCACTACTGCAGGGACATGAAGAAGTTTGGGGGACCTGGACGCATGAAACAGTCCTGTGTCCTCCGACAGTGCTTGGCAGTGAGTGATCTGCTGGGTAAAGATGTTGGGGGAGGGACATCGGTGCCAAAGGGACTAGAAGACAAGTGGTATAGAACCAGAGACTGCAGAGCTGAGAAGTTACGCTCTCTTTGACATTCTTCATTTCGTCCTTCTCTCCCTGGATTCAGAAAGTATCTAGTACTAAAAATAATCTAATCTTTTGGCCTTGCTCACCTAGTTTTCAAACAAGAGATTAACATTTGAAGGGCAAGTCATTTGCCTTCCATCCCTTTTTTAAGTCGAGTAGAAGGACTTGTGAGCAACTCAAAGAGAAAGTCTCTTGGTTGCTGACTCCCAGGCAGTTGAGTCCCTTGATCCTTCCCCATTTTTTTCTACCAAAACCCCATCTTCTCTCTAACCTATTTAGTGCTCCCCACATACTTACTAGAGAATTATAAGAACCAAGTCTCTTGTTTTTTAAGGGAAATTGAAATGGTAAAGATTTAAATTTATTCTCTTAGTCTCTGTCTTTGTCCTTTTGTAGCCCAGACTGCCTCACTCAGTCACATGTTCCCTCTGTGGAGAGGTGGATCAGAATGAAGAGACACAGGACTTTGAGAAGAAACTCATGGAATGCTGTATCTGCAATGAGATTGTTCATCCTGGCTGCCTCCAGGTGAGGAGAGTCTCAGCTCATAGAGCAACTGAAGGGTGGGACACTTGTCACAGGAGGCTGCCAGCATTCCTACCACTGTGAACCCTCAGCTCCATAGTCACGTAGTGAAGTAGTCTTAGCATTGTCACCTAACATTGAAGGAGTCCTCAGTTTGTATCAGGTTTAGTATCAGGTCAGTTTGTATCTGAGCTTTCTAAAAGTAGTAAGGGAAGCCAGGCATGATGGCACACACCTATAATCCTAGCATTTGAGAGACTGAGGCAAGAGGACTGCTGTGAGTTCAGAGCCAGCCTGGGCTACATAGTGAGTTCGAGACCAGCCTGGATTACACAGACCCTGTTTTAAAAAATTTTTTAAAAAAAGGAAGGGCTAGGCATGGTGGCACACACCTGTAATCCCAGCACTCAGGAGACTGCAGCGGGAGGATCACTGGGAGTTTAAGGCCAGCCTGATCTACATAGTGCGACCCTGACTCAAAAAACAAACATTTAGTCCTTACCGTGACCGTATAAGATACACATGATTTTATCCCCATTTTTATAATTGAGTCACTAAATTATTAGTCTCTGAACCCAAGGAGTAATAACAATCCAGCCTCCCAAGATCAGACCTGGCACCATTGGCAAGATATCATCTGGAGAGGAGACCCCTCATCGACCTAGAGTTGTGAAAACTTTTTGGGGAGAGGTGTTAAGACAGTCTTGCAGCTGGGCTTGGTGGTGCATGCGTGTAATCCCAGCACTCGGGAGGCTGAGACAGGAGGATCGTTGTGAGTTCAAGATCAGCCTGGGCTATAAAGTGAGCTCAAGGCCAGCTTGAACGGCATAGTGAGACCCTGACTCTAAAAGACAAGGGCTGGGGATTTAGCTCAGTGGCCTACTAAGTACCTGCCTGTGGCACGTGCAAGGTCGTGAGTTTGATCCCTGGTGCGACAAAAAAAAAAAAAAGTCTTGCTTAGTAGTTCAGGCTGGCCTTAAATGTACTGTGTAGGCCATACTGGCCTCAAACAGTCAGTGATGCTTCTGTCTCTGCCTCCGGAGTGTTGCCATTACAGTCATGTACCACCACAGGTTTGAAAGACTTCTGTAGCCTGCATTTGACAAGTAATCAAAATCAGGGTGACCAGTTCCACCCATGGAGTAGGTATTAGTGTCCTCTGAAACCAAGTAGCTCTCCATTTTTCTTCCCCTATGGAAGCTTCTCACCTGTGTTACTGTGTAACAAAGGCAGAAGAGACTAACTCATTTTAATTGTCTCTCTGCCTATAGATGGATGGAGAGGGTTTGCTTAATGAGGAATTGCCAAATTGCTGGGAGTGTCCAAAGTGTTACCAGGAGGACAGCTCGGAGAAAGCCCAGGTAAAGGAACCACACCAACTTCTTTTGTGACAGGAAAAGAAGTGTTTAGTCTGGGAAATTGCTATACATTTGCCTTTGCAACAGTGTTCATAGGGTTTCTTTGATTCAGGGAGGTTATTTTTGTTTTGTTTTATATCTTTTTTTCCTTTGGTTACTTGTTGAGTTTTTAGTGTTTTTTGTTGTTGTTGTTAGTTTGGTTTGGGTTGCGTTTGGTTTGGTTTTTGTATTTCTAAATACTGTAGCAGTTGGGATCCTTAAATTCCTTAAGTCCTCTTATACTCTGGGGCACTAGAAAGAGAGGAACCATAGCTGAGCTGTTGAGGTGGGAAATAAGGTATGTAAGCTCTCTCCTGAGAAATATAACTGGAGGGGAGGCAGTGGCCTGGGGTTACCCTGAAATACCGGAGTCCTGTACTGGAGTTTCCAGTTAAGCAGATTCACATTTCTTGTCATCTTCAGCTCTGTGGCCTCACAGAAAGACTTTCCCACCCCCACATACCCAGATATGTCATTCAAAGGCAGTCCCTTCCCTAGAGGAGATGAGGACCAGCTCCATGACCTTGGCCAGGGCAGAAGAGGTTGCTGGCCTACTGGTTGCCGGTAATATCTAAAAGGGCTCTGGTTACTCAGGCTGGCAAGCCCAAGACCTGCTAAGGGCACATAGGGGAAGAGTCAGCTGGCCTTGTGTCAGTCTTCCAGGGACCCTCCACTAGAGTAGGGAAGGGGCGTAAGAGAGTTTCTTAGCTTCTATTTATTTCTTCCATTTGGGCACAGAGGTAGCTGAAGTTACAGTTCAAATGTCTTTGAGAGCAAGGCTTTTGCGAGTTGATTAGTGTTAAAGTTCTCCTTATTCCAAATTCTTGGACTAGTGACTTTTACATTTGTCCCCTCACTGCTGGTGTTGAGTTGGCATCCCTGATGCAGCAGAGTGGTTGATGCATGCTGTGTTTCAATCACTCTCTAATACCTGTATGTTGTAAAAGCCAACATGTAGAAGATGGTTATTCTCTCCCAACCATGTGACCAAAGAATATGAGGAGAAAAAGGAACATAGCCCAGGACTATTGGTTAGGAACAGGAAATAATCTCCTTAAGGAAAATTTGAACTACTGATAGGGTTCCTCCTGGCAGTGCTGACTGGACTTTGTCACAGTGTAGCCAACGTGGTTTCCAGGAAAGGACAACTGTCTGGTGAGCAAGGTGCTGCAGGATGAGGTGTGGCCTTGCGTGGAGCTCCTCACTGTAGTCTTAAGCAGACCCCTTGGCAGTGGTGCAGTTTCTCACCAAGGTTCTTATTCTGCTTTCTCTCACATGAGTGGGGAATAGAAGCTGCAGCTGGGAAAGCCGCACTGAAATGCGAGAGAGCTGAAAGTCTAAAAGTTGGTGACTTTTGCCCCTGCTTCATCATCTGAGTGTTAGGTGGGCTGTTTTTTTCCACCACTAATAAGAAACATACCACTTGAGCAAAAGAGCTGAATGAGAGACAAGATTTAAAATAGTTAGGGGCTGGGGATATAGCTCAGTGGCATAAGCGCCTGCCTGGCAAGTGTGAGGTCATGAGTTTGATCCCCAGTACCAAAAAAAAAAAAAAGATTTAAAATGGTTGGATTATACAAGGGTAGACTTCAAACAATATTTTCCCCAGGGAATTATCCAGAAGTTGGGGCAAGAAATGGGTAAGGTGGGGTATAGAATCCAGCAACCCAGTTTGAATCTTACTCCTCTGTACTTGAACATCATCCTTTTTGTCACAGATGAGTTTCCCAAGTGACCCATTTAATGATTTTTGTTCCATAATCAGTGTTCTCTGGTATAGCATGAGCTCTGTTGCCCATCTTTGCAGAGTCTAAATTGCAGGCTCTGAGGAGCAGTGACCAGTCTTCTTTCAGGCTCACCCTGTCAGTTTAGAGGATTTGGAGAAAAGGAAGCACTGATGTTGCTTTTCTGGGCGCATTTTGCAGAAGCGGAAAATGGAAGAGAGTGATGAAGAAGCTGTGCAAGCCAAAGTCCTGCGGCCCCTGCGGAGCTGCGATGAGCCCCTCACACCCCCGCCCCATTCACCCACTTCCATGCTGCAGCTCATCCACGACCCGGCTTCCCCCCGGGGTATGGTGACTCGGTCATCCCCTGGGGCTGGCCCCAGCGACCACCACAGTGCCAGCCGTGATGAGCGCTTCAAACGGCGGCAGTTGCTGCGGCTGCAAGCCACAGAGCGCACCATGGTACGGGAAAAGGAGAACAATCCCAGCGGCAAAAAGGAGCTGTCTGAAGTTGAGAAAGCCAAGATCCGGGGATCGTACCTCACTGTCACGCTACAGAGGCCCACCAAAGAGCTCCACGGGACATCCATTGTACCCAAGCTGCAGGCCATCACGGCCTCCTCTGCCAATCTTCGCCATTCCCCCCGCGTGCTAGTGCAGCACTGTCCAGCCCGAACCCCCCAGCGTGGGGATGAGGAGGGGCTGGGGGGAGAGGAGGAGGAAGAGGAGGAGGAGGAGGAGGAAGATGACAGTGCAGAGGAGGGGGGTGCGGCCAGGCTGAATGGCCGGGGCAGTTGGGCTCAGGATGGAGACGAAAGCTGGATGCAGCGGGAGGTCTGGATGTCTGTCTTCCGCTACCTCAGCCGCAGAGAACTTTGTGAATGTATGCGAGTGTGCAAGACGTGGTATAAATGGTGAGCAGGGATACAAGGGGTCAAGAATAGGGGTGTGGGAATAGGTGGCAGGTCTTGTGTACAAGGACAGAGTATACCTTAGCATTTGAAGGCTTCTCTTCTAGGATCTGTAAGGAGTCAGTGGACTCCATTTATTTTCAGGCTGTGGGTTCTGTTAAAGATATGGCCCATTGTGTCTGCAGATGTCATTAGGAGAATTCGACTTATGCCTCGTCTCCCTGCTGTGTTCCCCAACTTTCTTTGCTTGGGGAGAAATCTGATTTGGGAGATGGGTTTGTATACTGTATGCTAAATTATCAGTCTTACAGGCTAGAAGTTGTAACACATGTGGTCATCAGTTCAACTCATCATATACCATTGAAAGTCTCTAATGTTCTAGTCATCTTCTGGTTTTGATGACACAGATGGGTACACCTAAAGACCCTCAGAGAAGTAGGCATGTTTTTCCAAAGTGAATTTGAGAAGTTTGTAATGTTCCAGTTTTTAATTCTCGGCTCCCCAAACCTGAACTAGGATTCCTTTCTCCGTCAAGCAGGGTCCACTTGTGAAGCTTTCTGAGATTTAGGTGTCCTTGTTCAAGAGATCGATCGTTTCTCAAATTGAACAGACATTTAGAGGGGGGAATCCATAGTGTGATGAACAAAGAGCTTTCTGTTGGGCAATGTGGGTTTTACTCTAAGCACTAGCATATATCCCTTATATCTGGGTCACACCCTGTTACAGTAGTTCCCAACATGTGGCATCCTGCCATGAGCATCTCCCTGTGAACTTGTAAAAAATGCAGATTCTAAGCCTGCGTGGTACCGCACACCTGTAATCCCAGCACTGAAGGAGGCTAAGACAGGAGGATTACAAGTCCAAGCCCAGCCTGAAGCGTAATGACTTAATGAGACCCTCTCAAATTAAAAAGGGGCTGAGATGTAGCTCACTGTAAAGGCCCTGGGCTCACTCATCAGTTATGCACCACCCCTACCCCTACCCCCCCAAAAAAAAACGTGCACATTCTATAGGGCAGGTCTAACAGTGTGCTCTTGAGACACCTCCAGGAGACTGTTCTCAGGTTTGAACACCCCTCCTGCTCTTTGCTTTGTAGCCAGCAGCTTGCTCCTGCCATAGAGGTTTGATGTGTCACTGGTAAAATTTCGTCCGTCTTTCAAGACCTATTTTCTACCAATACATGCTTATTTCTTAAGTCAGAATTAACATGTGATCAACCCAGATTCTCAGTGTTTTTCTTTGTAGAACTAATGGGCCTCCCTGACTCAGCCCCTTGGTTTCCAGGCTAGGGCATGTAAGACACTCATTATGTGCTGTCTCCCCACTCCTTTTCAGCCAGGCCCTGAGCTGGGCTCTGAGGCAGGAACTGTAAAATACTAAGTAAAAACCTGCATGGTACAGTGTAGTTTGTGGTCTGTGGATTTTTAGATTGCAGTGGAAAGGCAGGCTGTCCCTTTCAGTTCTGGACTGGGCTGGCTAGAAAATGTCAGGCTAGCACTGCCTCAGAAATTGAAGGGTGAGGGAAGGCTCAAGGCCTGATAAGAGCCTCTTCGGGCCCTTGGCAGTAATGAACTTAAAGTGGGGCATACTGTGGAGGTACAGAGTAGAACCCTGCATCTTGTGCAGCCATTTGTTACTCAAGGGAGAGAATGGAGCAAGCCAAGTACCTTCAGACAGTATGAAGTCAAGAAATTTGAAAAGTTTCCCTTATATACCTTTCAGTAAGAGCTATACTGTTAATGTAAATGAAAGGATTGTGTAGAGTGTCGTGTCATTAGCACTTGTGCTGTGTTTTCGACCCCTTCAAAGGAAGTCAGTGTAAACTGTTCAGTTTTATACTATATGACATACAAGTTTGTAAAGTGTCTAGTTGCTGTAGGATAAGAAAGTTTTTGTCAGTACTGAGGCACACAATCCCAGGGTGTGATCCTTGTTACTCCTAAAGAATATAGGGAAGTGACCCTCAGAGTGTTCTGCTTTTTCTAAAAGCCTCCAGCAATCTGTGATGGGAGCTCCATTGACAGGAATATCAAGTTAATGACAGCTAGTTCTTTTTCCTTCTGTCAGGTGCTGCGACAAGAGACTTTGGACAAAAATTGACTTGAGTAGGTGTAAGGCCATTGTACCCCAGGCTCTCAGTGGCATCATCAAGAGGCAGCCAGTCAGCCTCGACCTCAGTTGGACCAACATCTCCAAGAAGCAGCTGACATGGCTGGTCAATAGGCTGCCAGGTGAGTGAGCCGTGCTGTTGGCAATGCTTCTTACAGTTGCTTGAGGACCATTTAGGTCAGCAGTTCCAAGCCATTGTTACCTTTCCACTTAGCAGGAGATTTCCCTGGGCCATCACCGGTCCTGTGAATGCACTAGAGAGTGAACAATGGGATTAGGAGGGGCCAGGGATATAGCTCAGTGGCACAGCACCTGCCTGGCAAGCACGAGGTGGTACCAAAAGAAAAAAAAAGAATGGGATTAGGTCCTGCTATCAACCTGCAGGTCTCCTCAGCACAGCCACTGAAGGGGAAAGTAGAGTTAGGTGTGCCTTGATCAACACCTTGTAAGCCACTGAACATTTTTTGAGGTCTCAGGAGTAAGTCGCTCACTCTTCATTGCTGTGGTAGGATCTAAGCAATTGGTTTAACAACAAAGCTAGGTATAATATAGGGTATCATAGATATCTTTGAACTTGATTATTAGAAGCACATAGTTCTCTCCCATTAGCTTGAAAATCCATTCACTTTATTCTGGTCAGCTGGTAATTGAGACTTCGAATGGGCTAGTAGAGTACATGCCTTGTCTCTGTTTCCATGCATTGCAGGACTGAAAGACCTCCTTCTAGCAGGCTGTTCCTGGTCTGCAGTCTCTGCCCTCAGCACCTCCAGCTGCCCCCTTCTCAGGACCCTTGATCTTCGGTGGGCAGTAGGAATTAAGGACCCTCAAATTCGAGACTTGCTGACTCCATCAGCCGATAAACCAGGTATGCTCTGGGCCTTATTTCTCTGTGCTTGTCTTGGGGGAGCTTTGGCTTTCCACAGATCTCATCCTCAAAAGCTGAGGTAATTTCAGGACAGAAGTTGTGGAAGAATAGAAGAATGCAAAATGAGAACACAAAGATGGACTATGTACGAATACAGGTTACCTGTTACAAGCAGATAATTACCTATAGCTAAAGAAGTGAGTCCATCCTCTGGGTCAGTGCAGTTTGGGTCTTGGAGAGGAAGTCTCCCAAAGCTTTGTGATTGAGATGGAATGTCACCAGATGTTGCCAGCATAGTCTAGAAAAGCATGGAGCTGTGGGTAGGGGAGGAGCATTCCATACATACCCATGCACGTGAGGCATAATCTGGCTCTGTGAAGAAAGAAAACTTGTCTTGTTTCCTAGAAACTGCCCCCACATGCTGCTTATTCCCTGAAGGCAGGGTTGGGCGTGGGCAGTTCTGCTAAGCCCTATCAGTGGGGCTTGGCCAGCAAGTAGCTGATGCTGCCTGGAGCTTTGGAGCTGTATTAAGAGAATTAGGAGTTTTGATGTAGGCTTTTTTCTTGCCTATGCAGGTCAGGACAATCGCAGCAAGCTCCGGAACATGACTGACTTCCGGCTGGCAGGCCTTGACATCACAGATGCCACACTTCGCCTCATCATTCGCCACATGCCCCTCCTGTCTCGACTTGACCTCAGTCACTGCAGCCATCTTACAGATCAGTCCTCCAACCTACTCACCGCTGTCGGGTCTTCCACTCGTTACTCCCTCACAGAGCTCAATATGGCAGGTATGCTGCTGCTAAAGGGCACCCCTGCCTCCTGGAGGTCTCAGCCCTTCCTAGAACTTGACCAGTAAACTAGTGATTTGGGGTCAGTTGATTGAACCATTTCTGCTCATTTTAACTACTGGGGAGGGGTGAGAACTAGAGTAAGTCAGGTGTCCTCATGCATGGCCACCACCCAGCTGCAGTCTGGTCAGCTCTTGTGCTTGATGTCCATAGTGCTGGGAGTGAGGCAGCAAGAGAGTCTAGTCTCTGAGGCAGATAGTCACAGAGTAAGTGTTTTGTTTTTTGTTTTTTGTTTTTGTTTTTTGTTGTTTGTTTGTTTTTGTTTAGTATTTTGGGGAAACCTGGCTAGGGAAACTGAATGGTAAGGAGGGCATCTGTGGCAGCGTATTCGTGACCTGTGACTTCATGGCCACTTTGCCTACAGGTTGCAATAAACTGACAGACCAGACCCTGATGTACCTACGGCGCATTGCCAATGTCACCCTGATTGACCTTCGAGGATGCAAACAGATCACTCGAAAAGCCTGCGAGCACTTCATCTCAGACTTGTCCATCAACAGCCTCTACTGCCTGTCTGATGAGAAGCTGATACAGAAGATCAGCTAAGACATGCCCAGCCTGAACTGAACAGGAAGTGGATCTTCCCTAGCCTCCCCACTGAGGAGAGCCTCTCCCTGACCCTGCACGGGCTCTGAGGCCAGCGTCACACTCCCTCTCTGCTCTTCTGTCCCTGAGCCCTTCTCCCACAGGTGGGGTAGAGAGGGTGGACGACACCAGGCTTGCCTCCCTGCTCCTCTCCCTCCCAAGGAAAAGAGTAGCAGTTGATGTGAGGGGAAGGAAAGCACAGGCCGTGCTGTCGTGGTGCCTGCTTAGTTGCTCACCTGCCAGGAGGCTGAGCTCTCCATCTAGGGGATTCATGCACCCTTCACCTGCACCAGGCCCTGGACGACTCCTCCCCACCCGTGGCCCCAGCAGTGCCTGGTTCAGAGCAGACTCCAGGGAAGAAAACAGTCCTGCCTCCACAGCCAGGTTCTCCTCGTGGTGTCCAGTGCGTGTCTCTCCTCTGTCACACTCTCCCGGCTTCTGCAGGAGGGGCAGCAGATCCCACTGGTGCTGTTGATATCCAAAGCCTCGCGCCCACGTCTGTGCTCGCCCTCCTTTCCTCTCCCTGAGCTTGATGCTATCCAGCGCTCGTGCTCATTCATGTAATGCAGTGTACCCCCTTCCATGCAGCCCCTGACTTTCCCGCTAGTCTCTCTGAGGCCCTTGTTGCACTTATTGGGGTCAATGCTCTTCAGGGGAGCTGGAACTGTACCCCAGGGACATCCCTATTTCATTGCTACCCAGGCAGATTCTGAGACAGGCACCATCTCCTTGTTTCCCCCCTCTCTTGCCTCCCACTGACTGCCCTTTTCCACGTGTCCTCCTTCCTGCCTGAATAGGGCTTTCCCAGGATGCGTGTCCTCAGAGGGAGCAGCCTTTCTTCCCTGCCAGGTGAGGGGAGCAGAGGACTGGCTGAATCCTCACCTGCCTCCAGGCCTCTGGTTTAGTGTGGCCTCCAGGAGCCCAGGCCTGTGCATTGCCCCAGCAGCTCACTGACCTGGTGCCTTTCAAGGG
>RJWT010001061.1:6846-44521 GCA_004365215.1 Cuniculus paca
AAAAGAAATAACCAGAGATTTATGTACACAGGTGATCACTATAGTGATATGTATTATAACAAATACTCAGAATAGCCTCAAAAATAGGAAATCATTAGGTGAGTTATTGGTAGGGCTATACTAAGGATATATCAGCCATTCAAAATCATGTTTTAAAATATTCCTCAAGTTGGCCAGTGGCAACCTTGCAGGTCAGGAGGAGTAACCAAGAAGAAACTAACCCCTTCCTGTGAGTCAGTAGCAGTCATGGGCCATGCCAACCCCTTCCTGTGAGCCAGCAACAGCCATGTGGGCCAGGAAGAGAACCAAGAAGAAGCTAACCCCTTCCTGTGAGCAAGCCAGCACATGGGCTGGGAGACAAGAAGTACCAAGCTGCCCTCATCCCCACCCCAGTAAGCAACTAGCTGATTCAGAGAAACACAAGCTGAGATGATAGCTAACTGAAGTAAAAACACAACTTAATGCTTGTATTGTTTGATTGACTTTGCAGGCCTAAAGCTGGTAGTCTGAGTATCTATTTAGAGGATAATAATATGCAACATAGCAACTATGGGGGATTTCCTTCTGAAGGTGGTAGTCATTGTTAATTCCCTACTATTTTGTTTTACAGTCCTGTATTATTTTCATTGTTTTGCTTGGCTCAGTTTTATTCTCTTTTGTTTTGTTTGATTTTATTATATTTGATGGCATGGGCAGCTATTTCAAAGATAACAAGATATATTATGGTAGCCATTGTTGATTTCCTATTATCTTGTTTTGAAGTCCTGTATCACTTTCACTGTTTCATTTTGATTGGTTTTATTCTATCCTGTTTTGTTTGATTTTATTATATCTGATGGCATGGGCAGCTATTTCAAAGATAACAAGAGGCATTATGGTAACCATTGTTGATTTCCGATTATATTATTTTGAAGTCCTGTACCACTTTCACTGTTTTGTTCAGATTGAATTTATTGTTTTATTTTGTTTGTTTTTATTCTCTTTAAAATAATAAAAAAGAAGACAAAACTCCTCATGTTTAATGCTATTAGAATGTGCTTCCTGTATAGAATTAATATTTTAAAGTCATGTTACAAAAGATACATACTTTGTAATATAAAAGATATGTACTTAGTTTACAATTTAGATATGTATTACACAAAAAAGACTGCAAGAAAATACACTAAAAAATATAAACAATGCGATTACATTCTGAATCTCTTTACATTCTGAATTTTTAAAATTTTCTACAGTACAGTAAGTTCCATGGGAAAAAGAGTTAATTTTATAAGTGTTTTCTCTGTGAAGTAAAAGGCAAATCCTCATGACTGATTATGACTTGGCCTATTGTTTCAGACCTGACTCAAGAAACTGGGTGGTGTTTAGAGGTATGAAGCCTCCTGAATGCTTCCATAGAAAGACATGCTTCATCCCTTACCTAAGAGATGAACCAAACATGTTCCATATTTGCCCATGTCCCACTCAATCCTCACAGTGTCTCACAGGCAATTTTATATACACTACGGTTTTCAGATGCTGGGCATTGAACCATACAAAGCCACTCACATGTTACACATGCCATATACTACTGAGCAACACCGCAGGCCCTCACATACATAATCTTCTGTGATCCTCAAAGAACTTGGAAACACTGAGTTTGAATGTATTGACAACCTACATAAAGTTATAAAAGTATGGAGAGCCAAGATTTTGAAATTAAGACTGCTGACACCAAGTCAAGAGTGGATTACTTTTTGTACAACATAATTATTATGTGCCAACTAAAAGTGCAAAATTTAACAAAGAGCACAGCTGTCTCGTGTATGTGTATATAGTATATATATTATATATAGCCAATGTATATATAGTCAAAGAAGTATCCATGTTATTTCAGCTATATATCAACCGGGAGAAATAAAACATTCATATTTTGCACAGATTTGCTACATATACAATACATATATATTCCCACATATTTATTTAAGCTTCTGCTACCCCATTATCAGCAGTACAAAAAAAATAAATTTTAAAATGTTACATGCAGAAAACCATACAATTCTCAAACATTCTTTCCTTAACATTTCTAAAGACAATATTTTTTAATTGGATCACAAATTATACAGCTAAATTTATCTTTCCAGATTTACTTCATTAAATCATTTTACAGGTCTTTAGTATGTTCACTGGCAATTCCTTTGTACTCAGTAACCCTCTCCTATCCCCCATATTCCTTGCCACACCAAAGAAATTGATCCAGCTCGTCTCCCTTAATTCTAAACTGAAATGGATTTCAAATTTTGGTTCATTTGCCAGGTGATAGCTTTTTAAGACCAGTCCGATTGTACTTTGACTATTTTCTCTGAATTTTCCTATTAGTATTGCTTTAATTTGCTGAGTTGTTTCACACTTTTCGAGTTACAGTTTTGCGTTTGTTCTCATTAGTTTTATTTCTTCTTATTTACATTCTAAGTTTCTCAGGAAATGTGATCATTTCATTTTCTCTTCTTCCACCCCAGATGCTTTGTGAAGTAACATAAACATGAGTATCCAGTAACTAACTTAACTGTCTTCAGCTTGCTTGTACTCACCTGCAAATATACATCCTCAGGAAAACCAATAAAGCAGAAAATGGAAAAAGAGAACAAGAGGACACCACACTGAATTAGCCTATGAACCTTTTTTTTTTCTTTACTGGTTCCTTTAAGTTGAGGAAAATAAGTTTGGTAGATCTCTCAGCTTTTCTAGGAACTGCATATTTCAAGGCCAATTTCAGAGCATTTCAGTGTTTTCAATTGTGATTTGATCTTTAGTGGAAATATTATGAAAGTTCAAATTACACTGGTTAAATAAAAGATCCCCAGTTCCCAAATGCATTGTGCCTCATTTCTCTGAGCACACGCACTATGTCCTTGGGTGCCTCCTTTATCTGCCTCTAATAAATCATTCTGGTAGGGCCAGGGAGGTAGCTTGGCGGCGCGAGCGTTTGCCTGGCAAGCGCGAGGTCCTGAGTTCAGTCTCCAGTACCAATAAAATAAATAATAAACTTTTACACCTCTTGCTTCCGGGTCTAGTCAGCGAGCCTTCATAATTCTGTTAAAAGAGTGGGCTAAATTCCTTATTTCTGCCCCAGGACCCTCACACTCAGCCTGTGACAGAGAGGGTACAGGAAAGTAAAATAGAGTTAAGATGTGTTACGTACATGTACCAACTCCCCATGATGAATGTAATCATTATGTCCTGCAAACATGTACTAATAAAAATTAAAATTAAAAATAAATTATACTGGTTTAGTTCTTATGTGAAAAAAAAACTTAGCAATGTTCAAAAATATCCCCCATGTATTAATTCATCCCTATAGCTATGGAACATGTCACATTTTTAAAAAGTGGTCTGATCTAAAAGATTTTACACATGAGAATTACTGCTTTCTGAAGGTATGACTTTACTTAACCACTTTTACATGTAGCTTCATCTGCCCTACAGGGATAATAATACGTTGTTCACCTGGATTGTTGGGAGGATCTTATGAGAAAATATATGTGAAAGTATATCATGAACTAATGAAATACACAAACAATAAATACCCACCCCCAATATCCAGGGGTACATTGCAGGACCTCCAGTGAATGTCCAAAACACAGTTAGTACTGAAACCAGGTATGCAGCCATGCCACATAGTACCAGAGTCAGTCTTCCTTTGATGTTTTATACCCTGGTGCTTCCCCTGCATCAGTAACCTTACACCTTGGGGCATTAAGTAAAGCACGGGTTGCACAAACACAAGTGCTGTGATACTGTGACAGTCACTCTGATAACCAAGACAACTACCAGGTAATTAAAGGTGGGTAGCACATACACTATGGACATGCTGGACAAAAGGATAATTCACATCGTGGGCGGGACAGCGGAGGACAGGGAAAGAGATCATTATACCATTCAGAGTATTGTGAAACTTACAGCGTACAAAGTTTTTATTTCTGGAATATTCCAATTAATATTTTCAGAACATAACCGTGAGTAACTGAAACCTTGGAAAGTGAAACCATGGAAAATGAGGGATAACTACATGTGATTCCTGTTTAAAAATACAAAGCACTCCATATGCTTATCCAGTCATGAGTTTACTATCTCTAATTTTTGTAAAGCTGATACATATGCTCTATTAGTAAATAGTGGTCACAGGTCTTCATAGGGACCATTTCTACCTCCTCACTTACTATTGGCATTATTGAATGATAATCATTGCGTGTCATATGATAAACAGATCTATTTCATTCACTGTTATCAATCGCAGTTTGATCTTTGTGGTACAAGACTATTCTCTCAGGGACAATGAAACATCTCTATTCAGTTAATGTCATTACAGAGTCTTAAGGGCACAGATAAAGCCCATTCCAATTATGCAAATTAAACTGTGTTCCCTAAACATATTTTCACTAATTTTACTGTATTTTATCAGTTCTATCAAAATTTCATTTTTAATGGGTTCTGATAAAATTTGCAAATATGTCCTCTTCCAAATGTTTAGTTATTTAGCTTTAGAAACCTCAAAGTATCCCAAAGTGATTAGAGAAAATGAAAAATAAATTATTTAAAATAAGGCATTAAAATTATTGGTAATGGGGTGACTTGGGCATGTATTTCCAGCAACTCTTCTCCGACAAAATCTTTGAAATGACTGAAGAAATAAAAATACACAGAGATGAGTAAACCAACATCGGCAAAGGAAACGAGGGTAAAGCGATAAGCGCATGGTGGCAGCATCAAAGATACTCAGCAAACGTGAAGCAGACTAAGCTGAGTGGAAAAAAGTCCCCTTATGTCCAAAGGGAGCATGAGTACAGGAGACCCCAGAGAATGGAGGCAAGATTCACAAAGTCAGGGGCATTCTAATAAATGACCACAAAGACCGCAAACAAAGCACCACGTATCCCGTGTGCACAGCAACTTGTTCTTCACACAGATTATTTTTAATCCAAATGTAATCACTCACTGCCCTGTTTTGGACATTGCCTCCTATGAGAAAATAGAGGTCTACCCCATTATTTCTAAAGTTTAAGTCACATTTTATTTTACGGCTGTGTCATACCTGTGTGCGTATTTCTGGGGATTAGTTAACTAAATTCTGAAAAGTACATTGCTAATCTAAAGAAAAATGCGTGAAATTTTTTCAGGTACTAATGTAATTTTTTATCTAGCTTAATAAAGTAGTAACTACAGAGAGCTTCTTACCAATGAAAGCTTTAAGGAGCTTAATTAACAGTTACACAGGCTATCCCTTTCAGTTGTTAAGTAAAAATTTGTAAGGAACTCTATTATTACATTTTTATGTAATGAACTCAAATTGAAATGTTTAGACATTTTCATCATTTAACAATTTTATTTATTAGTACACTTCTGTGATACATAATAATAGGTACGTACATTTGTAATTTTGGTTAATACCATCTAATTGCCTTCCTATACTGTCACAGCAATTTATTTCTTACTGACAACATAAAAACAACAATATTCACAAATTCTGAATTATTATAATTCTGTACTATTTATTTTTCACTTTTTCTTTCTCTTTGAATCTTTCATTTGTTTATCAGTCGGGGTACAAAAGAGGACATTTCATGTAGTTTTAATTTGCATTTATTTGATGACTAGTGAAGTTTAGCACCAAGTCACAATTTATAGGCCTCCGTATTTCTTCTTCTATGATTTTTCTACTCTTCTCCTTTTGGCCTATTTTTCAATGGAGGCTACTCTGTTTTATAACTGCTTCATAAGCTGGAACACATGATGAAACCAGCCAAGCTGGATCCAAATTTCACCTATGCCACTTAGTACATACATGAGTTTGGAGAAGTTACTTCACCTCCTTCCACTTCTATGTCCTCATCCATCACAATAACAGTATTTCCTTCCTTGTAGGGTTCCTGTGGGATTTTTTTTTGTCTTAAAATTAAAAAGCACTTAGAACAGTGCCAGGCACGTGACACGCTTCCTGATAAATGTCAGCAACATACAAAAGCTCAGTGATTAGGATGAGCAGGAGTCATTTATTTGCAATGGTTATTTTCTTCTACCTTCTTTTTTTATTTTGTTTTAATGTATTTTACCATTCAAATTTTTTTATTCTGATACAATTAAATCTGTCAGTCATTTATTTACATGGTTTGTAGGTTCTAATATCACGCTCAGAATGGCACTTCTCTCTCTAGCAGTTTAAAATTATTCTTCCACAGTTGGACATGATGATGCTTTCCTGTAATCCCAACTGTTTGAGAGGCTGATGCAAGAGGATTAAAAGTTTGAGACCAGCCTGGGCAAGTTATCAGTAACACTGTATCAAAATAAAAAGGGCTGAGAATGTATTTCAGTACAAAAGTCCTGGGTTCAATCCCCGATACCACACACAAAAAAGTATGCTTCTATGTGTTCTTCCAATCATTTTGTAATTTCATTTTTAATATTTGGAACTTTAATCTATTTTCATGCATTATAAAAGTTAAGAAATTGGGTAAAATAGACCAACTGTATTATTTTCCTAATGGTTAGTCAATTGTCTTGCTTCCCCTTTCCTTCACTCACTTAAAACATTCAAAATATTGAAGTTCCAAATGGAATTGCATTAAACTTTCTTGTTACCTTGAAGAGGATTAACACCTTTACAGTACGATTATCCTACCTTGGAACATGGTAGTTGTTAGATTTATTCAGATATAGTATGATATCTTTAATTAGTTTTGTGGGTTTTCTTTCCATATTTCTTTACCTATTTCTTGATCATTATGTTCTTAAGCATTTCACTTTAATTTAGAATTCAGTTTACTAATGCGATAAATTATGATATCATCTCCCATATTGAATCATCCTCCTGGATTATAGGATGCTATTCTATGATTTCTTCTCAAATATGCCAAGCATACAAAAAAGTATGTGCTTAATTTATATTTATACTTATTTAATAGACATGTTAAATATAAGTTGAACATCTGTGAAATCACCATCAATTTTCTCAAATATTAACATTTTGCTAAATTTATTTAATTAAAAGACAGATGAAAATTTCTCAATACTGTATAGCCAAAGTCCCTTATATACCTCTCCCAGATTCCATTCCTCTTACTTCCAACTCAGGTATAACCATTACCCTAAATTAAAGGTTTATTATGAACATATTTTTAACATTAATGTTTATGAAGAACTCATAAATAATATTTATTGCTATACAGTATTTTTCAACCTCTATGTAAATTACAACATAATATAGGCTGCATCTTGTCTTTTGGCTCAAAAGATTTTTTTATATTTATAATTACCCCTACAAGCAGCTCTAGTTCATCTATTTTGACAGGTATACAATATTTCAACTGATAAACATAATACACTTTTATTTGCTGCTTTTCTGATAGACATTTGTGCCACTTTTTGCTATACTATGTATAATTTGTATATGCTATGATAAAATTTCTTATGTATGTAAATTTCCTCTAAAGGAAATTACACTGCCCAATAGAATAGTCACCAGCAACTTCTATAAATACTTTATTAATGTTTTTAACTATTTTGCTATCAAATTGTTTGCTTTATTCTTTCATATTTGTAGAAGTACTTCATTGATTTAGAATACAAATGTAATACATATTATAATATACTATTATAATATTCTTTATGATTATAAATATGTTCTTCCATTCTGTAATTTTTCTTTCAATTTCATAGTATCTTCTGATAAACAGAGGTTTTTATCAATTTTTGTTTTAGGGTATAATTTTAAAGTCTTGTTTATCAAATCCTTCCTCTCATTTGAACAAAAAATGTACCTCTTCTATTTTCTAAAATAATTCAAAATGTTAAAAAGTTCACTTTTCATGTTAGGTCTTTAATACCTCTAGAATTAAAAACTTTAGAATGTAAGAATTTTCATGTCAATGTGAATAAGTAGCTATTCCAATGTCAATACCTTGAATAGTTTGTTCTGTCTCACTCGTTATATGTATCTCTACATATATATTTTTGATTTTTGATTTTCTGTTTTGTTCATCTGTGTGTTTGTATAGCCTCACAACAATATGATATTATTTTAGTTATGTTAGTACAATAAGCATTGGCCAACCAGGTGTGGTGACACATGCCTATAATCCCAGTACTCAGGAGGCTGAGGCAGGAGGATTGCTGTGAATTGGAGAACAGTCTGGGTTACAAAGTGAGTTGAAGGCCAGCCTGAACTGCATAATGAAACCATGTCTCAAAAAGAAAAAATGATAATAATAAAAATAAGCATTGACAACTAGTAGTATTACTCATCCAAATCCTTCAAAATTAGCCTAACTTTTGTTGTCTAATGAACTTCAGAATTAGACTGACAAGTTCCATAAAAAGCACTGAATTTATGCATCGATTTAGAGAAATGGACATCTTTATAATATTAAATTTTCTCTTTCATGAAATAGTAAATATTTCCTTCTATTCAGAACTTTAATGTCATTCAGTAACACTGTATTTCCTCCATAAGTTATTGTAAATATTTTGTTAGATTTATTCAAAGACAACTTATAGTTTATTACTATTATGAAGTACATATTTTCCATTAATTTTTATCAATATACCAATATTATTTTATCTAGTGAACTAAATGCTTTCTTATTCATTTGAGATATAGGTAACTATATCCTTTGCAAATTTAAAAGAAAAGACTTAATGTTCCTCTCCGATATCTTATTTCTTTTTCTTATCTCATTGTGTTTGCTAGGGCCACTGGTATGGAGCAGAAGTAGTGACAGAGGTCTCTTAGACTTGCTCCTAGCTTTAATAAGAAGGCCCGCAAGCTTTTAACCACTACCGTGTGATGTTAAATCATTTTAAATTTTTAGGCTTTCCTTTTCTATTTTTCCAAGTGTGTGTGTGTGTGTGTGTGCACATGGGTGTATAAACAAGTTTTGAATTTTATCCAATGTGCTTTTAGTGCCTACTGAGATGACCATATGGTGACCAGAAAGGCTGGGATAACACAGAGATGTTACTGTATATCTTTGTAGCTGTTAAATTTTGTACAAGAACTTTTGGTTCCAGTAAGATTAGGCTAGATAACTGGAACAATCAGATAAAATCTTAAAAGCATTAAAGGAATGTTAAGAAGAAATTATTGGACCACAATCTTAATGAAGATGGGAACCCAGATGTGAGTGGGATACTGGGCAAAGCCTGGCCAATGCATGACCTCAGGACATGTGGAGAAAGACAAAGCCCAGATCTCCTTGGTCAGTGTAATAGGGGCCTCAGATCAAAAAGGACCGGTGTAAGTATGAACCCTGGCTCTAAGGATGAATCAAAGACAAACTCCACTTTGGCCCCCAAGGACCTACAAGGAAAGGCGTCTGAGAAAAAGCCCCCTGCTAGGCTGTAATGATGACAAGCCAACCCTCACGAGGACTGATAGCCCAAATGCGCACAAATTGGATGATCCAAGAAAAAGTGGAGCATTAACTGTGTTCCCAGACACGCATCCAAAACATGTCCAAATCACCACTGGAAGAGCCTAACGTCCATCCAGGCTCACAAATAATTTTTCAAAGAAAACAAGTAGTTCACAATCACTAAAGAGACAAGGTACTACAGTAAGGAACAGAAAGCAGAAAAAACTTAAAAACATCTGATAATGGAATTATCAGACAGATTACAAAACAACTATCACCAGTACTCTAGGAGATAAAGGCAAGCTTGAAAATAAACCCAGATAAAAAGAAACTGAACAATGACCATGCAGATTTTTTTTAAAGAATCAGATAGAACATCAAAAACTGACACCTATAATAATTATAATTAAAAACTAAATGGATAATTTTTACAGCATATTATCATAACTGGAGAAAGATATTAAAATGGAGAATAAGTCAGAAAAACTTCTCTAAAAGGAAACCCAGAGAAGCAGAGCTATAACACACAAAAGTCACAGAAGATAGGTTGAAAAGATAACATGCCCCTAATTAAACTTCCAGAAATAAAAAAAAATGAGTACGAAGGAAGTATTAAAGGAGATAATAGTTGAGAATTTTACCAAATGGTAAAAAACACCAATCACAAATTTGAAAAGTCTAATGAATCCCAAGCAGGGTGAACTTTAAATTTTGTAAACGTATTATCTATTTTAAATTTTTTTTATTTAAATGACTTTTTAAAAAGCTTAATCAAATGGGGAGACAAGGTTAGAAAACAAATCAAGAAGAATGTTACACATTACACAAGGTTTTCTTAATTAAATTTACTTTGGTGAGTTAACTTCTATATCAGAAAGTATACCAAAAATATATGGGGACTCCCGTGGCTGAAAACGTGTTCAATGAACCTTTGACTTCCAGGAAAATGGTGGAATAGTAAACAACCACTCAGCCTCTGTGATTCAGAATCTAGAAACTGGAAAATAACAATTGGGGGAAGAATTAAAAGGTGGGGGAAGTAGATCCCTGGAAACTGGATCTGACTGTAAAATTAAAACCTACAGAGAAGCTAAAGAGCTAGAACATGATGCGGAAAAGGGAAGGGATGTTCTACACTGTCTCTCTGGCTCTCAGCTCCTGTGTGGCTCAAAGGAAAGGAAGACCAAATCTATAGAGACAAAGTGAGAGTGAGGGGCTCCACAGGGCCTTAGGGAGAGACACAGTGCGGGAACCGACCAGCAGTTGCTGTGAGCTGCAATAGCTATTAGGAGACTCCAGTCCGAGCCCCCACTATAACCCCTGGAGAGAGTACTTGGTCAGATTTCATTCCAGGGAGAGGTCGACTGATTGAACCGCCAGACTCCGTGCAGCCAAGGGACAGCTTGAATTCAGGAATCTCAGTGTTACATTTCAAAAGTGCCTGGGTGAGGGACAGAGTCAGGAAGCCTTGGTCAGGCTGGTAAGAGACACACTGAGGGGTTTAACCTGAAGAACACAGGCCCCAGACCCCCCTGGAGGTCAGGCTCAGCCTGAGTTGCTCTGGGTTTGAAAGTCCTAGTATTGCTGCCCTCATCCTAGTCCTACTGCGTGCTAGTGCCTGCATCCGGCACAGATCTGCCTTATCTATCAGCATGATCAAGGGCATGCCTTGACTTAGACAGTGGCCCAAAATTTTAGATAACAGAAGAAAACCGTAGGTTCAGAATCACAGAGAAATTTCTTTCTTTCTTTTCTTTTTTTAATTTTGGTTTTGGTTTGGGGTGGGTTTTTTTCCCTGTTTGTTTTTGGTTTTTTTATTTATTTTTTGCTTTTGTTTTCTATTAGTGTGTGCATCATTTCTAATTTTGTTTCATTTTGTTTTTGTTTTTCTCTTTTCTGTTCTCACTTCTTGTCCAGTGTATTGAGACTTACAGGGTTTTGTTTTTGTTGTTGTTGTTTTGGTTTTTCTGTCCTTCCTTGTTTCTTATCTCTTTCTCTTTTCTTTCTTTAATTTTTCCTCTTTTCCCCTTTTAATTTTTCTTCCTTTAATTTTTTCTATTTTTAGTCTTTATATAATTACTTTCTTATTTCTTCCTCTTTTTCTGTTATCAACTATTTATCTTCAGTTTTTTTTCTCTTCCAAATTATACAAATATCCTTCTACTACCAAATAAAATGCTTTGTACCACTTCTCTCTCTTCCTTCTCATGTCACAGAATTTAAGGTTTCAAACTTTTCCTCTTGCATTCCCCCACTCCCAAATCCTATATCTCTCATAGTACAACAATAAGGCTTTTTGAATCTTTTGATAGCAAATTCTGTAAAATTACTGTCAAATTCTTTTCAACCACTGGTGGAGATCTAGCTGTCCCACTTAGTACACATTAGGTGTAAGTCAATACCTGGGTTGTCTTAATGTTTACAACATAATTGCAGATTTGTTTCTAAGATTAAAGGTGGTACATAATTGGTTTTCAAGCTTTGTTAATACCCAGTTTGTCTTAGATGACACCGCCATAACTGATTCACTTGATATTAACATGGTTACATAATTGTTACTATTTCTCTGTAAACTAACACTTGAATTACCTTTTGCAACATTAACAGTACTACAGTACAACCCCAAAGAGCTAGGTTATTAGGTCACATTCTTGTTCATTTGGGAAAGATGGCCATGGTCATATTCATAACCTGATGCAGAGTTTGCAAACAAATACAAAATTTTTGCCAAACGCTTCTGTTTATGAACCAAATTGTTCACAAACAAAAACATTCATGAACCGAGGTGCCACTGTAATTGGAATAACTGAAAAAAACAGAAGAAAACACACATGGCTTTAAAAAAATTAAGCTTGTTCACAGAAATAATGGCAAGCAACTTCCCAAATATAGGGAAAGAAATAAATATACAGATAAATGAGGCATATAGAAACCCAAATAGCCACGACCAGAAAAAAAAAAAAAAAACTCTCCCTGCAACATTATACTCAAAATACCAGAAGTCCATAATCAAAACAAAATCTTTTTTTTGTTTGTTTGTTTGTTTGTTTGTTTGTTTTGGCTTTTTGAGTATTATGTAGTTCAGGCTGGCCTTGAACTCATAGTGTACTCCAGGCTGAACTCAAAATTGTGACAATCCTCCAGACTTAGCCTCTCAAATGCTGGGATTACAGGTGTGCACAGCCATGTCCAGCAGACAAAATTTAAAAGCCATTAGAGGAAGACAATTTCATTAAAAGGTAAACACAATAGAATTACAACTGACTTCTCCATACAAACCTTAAAGGCAATGAGGCCTTGGAGTAAAGTGCTTCAAGCCCTCAAAGATAACAACTTCAAACCCTAATTTATGTATCCTACAAAACTTTCCTTCAAAACTGATGAAGAAATAAGGTATTTCCATGATAAGGAGTACCTCAAGAAATTTGTGACCACAAAACCAGAATTATAAAAATTCTCAAGGATATCCTAGAAAGAGACAATGAAACCAACAATGCCAGTAAGTCAAAAAAGGATGGATACACCTGGCGGGATGAGTAGCTAAGCAAAAACAAAACAAAAATAAATAAATAAATAAATAAATAAATAAATAAATAAATCAATGACTGGAAAATAATGCAATGACAGGAATCAGTCAATACCTTTCAGTAATAACTAAATTTGAATTGTCTCAGTTATCCAGTCAAAAGACACAGATTAGCAGAATGGATCAAGAAATAAGACCCAACAATATACATTATACTAGACATGCATTTAATTCAATAAAAAACTTAGAGACTAAAAATCAAAGGAATGAGAAAGGAAGTAATAGGCCGCCCTGCCGCCTGCTCCCATGAGCAACCAGCTGATTTTGGGAAATTGTTTTGTCTGATTGACTTTGCAGGCCTAAAGCTGGCAGTCTGAGCAACTATTTAGAGGACAACAATATGCAATATAGTAACTATTGTAGGTTTCCTACTGTCTTATCACTGTTTTGATTTGTTTTATTATTCTGTTTTATTCCCTTCAAAATTAAATTTAAAAAAAAATTAAAAAGTAAAAATCAAAGGACTAAAGTGAGCATGGTGGTGCATGCCTACAATCTCAGCAGTTGAGAGACTGAGGCAGGACTGTGAGTTCAAGGTCAGCATGGACTACAGAGAGACCTTACCTCGAAAAAATAAAAAATAGAAAAACAAGAAAGGAAAATAATATCCCATGCAACAGGAATCCAGAAAAAAGCAGGAGTAGCTATCCTAATTTCAGACAAGTTGGATTTCAAGTCAAGATTGATCAGAAGTAACAGAGAAAGTCACTACATACTGGTCAAGGAAACAATTCAACAGGAACAGATAACAATTGTAACTATATATGCACCAAATACTTGTGCACCCACCCAACTTCAAAAAGTAAACACTATTGAACATGAAAAATAGGACAAACACGAATACAATTATAATGGGGGACTTCAATACTCCACTGTCATAAATGGGTAGGTCAATTTGAAAAGAAATCAATAAAGAAATATTGACAATTGAATCAAACCTTTGAACTAGACTTACTATATATCAACAGAGTGCTCTGTCCAACAATAACAGAATCCACATCCTACTCAACAGCACACTGAATATTCTCCAAAATAGATTGTACAGTAGTTAGTGCATAAAGTGCAAAACAATTGAAATTATCCCATGCATATTATCAGATCATAATGCAATGAAAGTAGAAGTCAATACAAAAGACACCACAGAAACTATGCAAATACATGGAAATTAAATGATTCCCTCTTAAACAATCAATGGGTCACAGATGAAACTAAAGAAAAATTAAACAGTTCCTATAATCAAATGATAATGCCAGTATGATATATCATAACCTTTGGTACACAAGGAAAACAGTCCTAAGAGGGAAGTTTATACAATGAATTCTCACATCAGAAAAATAGAGTACAAATAAATAACCTAATGATGCACCTCAAGATCCTAGAAAAACAAGGGCACTCCCAACCCAAAGCTAGAGGGAAGGGTGTGGATCAGTGGGAGAGCACCAGCCTACCTTGTACGAGGCACTAGATTCAAGTCTCAGCAATGCAAAGACAAAAAAACAACAAACAAAGCCCAATTTCCCCCCAAAACAAACCCAAAGCTAGTTCAAGAAAGCAAATTATAAAGCTCAGAGCAGAAATTAATGCAATTGAGACTTAAAAAAATACAAAGCATCAGTGAACGAAGAGTTGGTTCTTTAAAAGACACGAAAAAGACAAACCCTTAGCCAGTTTTATCAAACTAAGTAAAGATCCAAATTCATGCAATTAGAAATGAAAAAGATGAAATCACACCAGATTCTGCCAAGATCTAAATTATTGGTTAACTACTTTGAGCATCTATACTCTAATAAAATGGAAAAATCTGAAGAAATGGCTAAATTTCTAGCTACATATGAATTAACCAGGGTTGAACCAAGAAGATACAAAAATCTTGAATAATAATGCAATATCAGTCAATGAAATTGAAGAAACAATAAAAAGAACTACAAACTAAAAAAAAACCCAGATCCCAACAGATTCATTGTTGAATTCTATAAGAACTTTAGAGAAGATCAAATGCCAACACTCCTCAAGCAAAATCAAAAGGGAAGAAGTACTCTTAAAGTCATTCTGCAAAGCAAGAATTACCTTGATTCCAAAACCAGAAAAGGACCCAACCAAAAAAGAGAACTACAAGCCAATTTCCTTAATGAACTAGATGCAAAAATCCTCAATCAGATACTGCCAATCAGAATGAGCAAATCATCAGAAAGATCATATACCATAACCAAGTACTACTCATTTCAGTTATGTAGGCATAGTTCAACATATGCAAATCAATAAATGTAACACATCAGATATACAGAAGGACAAAAGTCACGTTATCATCTCAATACATGCAGCATTTGGCAAAATTCAATATCTATTCATGATTTTTAAAAGGCTGTGAAGAAAATAAGTATACAAGCTTTTTCTCTCAATCTGATAAAAACTGTCTATGACAAACTGGCGGCCAACATCATACTAAAGGGAGAGAAGCTGAAAACTTTCCCACTAAAATCAGGAACAAGACAAAGATGTACATATTACCACTCCTGTTCAGTATGTTTTTTGAAACATTAACCAGAGCAATCAAACAAGAGAAAGAAATAAAAGGGATATGGATAGGAAAAGAAGAAGCTAAATTACTATTATTTAAAGATGAGGTGATCATTGTCTAGTGTGCGTGAGGCTTTAGGTTTGATCCCCAACTCCTTAAAAAAATGAAGAAGGGGGAGGAGGGGGAAGAGGAAGAAGGAGAAGTGGAAAGGGAGGAGAAGAATAGAAGGAGAAGGAAAAGGGGAAGGAAGAAGAGAAGGAGAAGAAAGGGAAAGAGTAAGGAGGAGGAGCAGAAGGAGGAGGAACTAGTTAAGGAAACTAGAGGCTAGAATTTTGTTTCTACCAAAGAAAACATGACTGAAAGTAAACTCTAAATCAAAAACTGGCAGAAGGTCAGATGTAGTGGCACACACTTGTAATCTCAGCACTTGGGAGGCTGAGGCATGAAGATTGCTGCAAGTTCAAGGCCAGCCAGGGCTACAAAGTAAGTTCAAGGCCAACCTGATCTGCATAGTGAAACTCTGTCTCAAAAAAAAGAAAAAAAGAAAAAGAAAGAGAGAAAGAGAGAAAGAGAGAGAGAAAGAGAGAAAGAAAGAAAGAAAGAAAGAAAGAAAGAAAGAAAGAAAGAAAGAAAGAAAGAAAGAAAGAAAGAAATGCTAGCAGAAATATATAGGAAACCAAACACAAACATAGTAATGGTTTTTTTGCAGAAGATCTCTCAGAAACTCATTTGTTTATGTCTGGATTTTTTTTTTTAGAAATTACATTTTTTCAATACCTTTAGAAAAATGTTCTCCGACATGATTGTGTGTACTTAAGACAATAAACAAAATGGCTATTCCACAACCCTCTCCAGAAACTCTCACCCACTCAGGGCTGAGCGACAGGCAGAAAATCAGATTTCTGAAAACTAGGTGTTAAAGCTAGACATTAAAAAGGAATTCCTAGAAAAGCAAGAAAAATACAATGAGAAAACTAAGAAACCACAAGCCCCTTGGGCCTGTTCTAAGATAGTAAAAGGTCTAAACACTGGTCGAGGAAAAAGTTAATCTAATTTTTGGTCTCTGTTTTACTTTTCTCCCTCCATTTCCTGATCTTTTCCCCTTTTCCTGCTCTCTTTTTTATTCAGGCCATTTTCTGCCACACTCCCTTTGCCTATTCCCCATATGTCTTTATGCTGTTCATCTTCCATTATCCCTCCCTTTATCTTCTCTCAGCCCTTGTGTCCTCTCTACTGTCTCTGCTCTTTTTCTGCTTCTTTTTCCTTCCTCTAGTCCTTATCATTTTCTTTTCCAATTTCTCCTTTTCTTCCATCTTTTCTTTCTAATTCTCTCATTCCCTGCCCCGAGCAGAAGATGCTTATTATCTTATAAAACAGCTTTGATAATATTTACTTCCTTGGTTTATCCAATGTGATGATATATATTATTCATCATATTTTGTAGGAAAAGTTATTTATACACCTATCAAGACTTTTTATGAAATCCTATTTCCTTTTTCTACCATGACTACCCCATAATTTGCAAAGCACATTTTAATGAGAAGTGGAAATCAACTGAAATGTGTAACAGTGGTAGACTTTAAGATAATCCTGATGTTTCCCTCTGCAGTATTCACCTTCAAGATGATCCCAGTGATTCTTACTCCCTGGTACTTAATCCATCATGTAGCCTTTTCCTATGTTGTATTAGGAGTGGTTTATGTGACCAGTAGAAAATGGTAGAAGTGATGAAGTGTGACTTTCAAAGATAGATCATACAATATTTCATGCCTATATCTCGTACTCTGAGCAACTACTATGAATATAATAATATGCAATGTATTCATTATTGCTACTCCACTACTAGCCTGTTTTGAAACTGTTTTATTGTTATTTTTACTTTTTCTGTTTAAAAGAAAAAAAAGATCATAAAATAAATTTTAACTTCAACAATGTTCTTCGGTTACCTGTCCTGGGGGAAGCCAACTACTATGTTGTAACAGCATTCAAGCAACCCTACAGAGGGGTACGTGAAGAAGCATGGCCACCTGTCATCACCTAGCACCAATTGCAAGCCACGTCAGGGCCACATCAGTGTGCCATCTTGGAGGCAGATCCTTCAGGCCCAGTCAAACCCTGGTGGACATCTTGGCTGCAGCCTCATAGGAGACCTCCAACCACTACCAGCCAGTTGAACTATTCCCTAATTCCTTGTAGAAACTGTGAGAGATAATAAATTTTAGTATTTTCATTTGATAAATTTGTAGTGATTTGTTACATAGAGTAGACAACAAATGTACTTCTGTGCTTTTTTTTTTTTTGAGAAAAAAAACAACCAGAAGAAAGTATATATAGATAAATACCAGAAAACACTTCTTTCTGGAATCTGCTAATAAATAACAAATATCCACACACCAATTATAGAAAGGAGATTTCTTTTTAATTTCTGGAATGTTATTTTATGTGTTCAGTTTCATCCGGCAGTTCTTTTGTTGTTTTTCTTGTAGAAAGGCGGAAAGAATAATGTACATGGAATAAGATTAATTATTTTGATGCTTAAATCTAGTCACTTTATAAAACCAAACCTCTGCAATAAACACATAACAAACAAATATCACTACTCTCTCAAAAAAGTCAATGCTGTAAGTTATAATGTAGAAACTAAATTCCACTCTGCCAAAATAATGTATTTGTATTAATTATCAAATCTTTTTTAATTTCCATAATATGACACTAATGAACAATTTTGTTTTCATCTCAATACATTTATTCATATATTGCCTTTTCATAATTATGCTTTCAAGTAAATTTTAAATCTATAAATATTAAATTTGCTGGGTCTCATAAGGATGTATTGCTCTCTAGTTTCCAATATTGAATTTTTTCCTTAAATTAAAAAAAAACTCATTCTTCTAATGACCTTATAACAAATCTAATAACACTACTAACCTAAAACTAAAATTGAACATCCAACCATTCCTCCATATTAAAATTGAACTCTGCTGTTATATCATTTAATTGAATCTCTAGATTCACTGAGTGCAGAGAACATAATTGTGAATTTTTTCCTGTAAAGTATCCTGACAGATATAGTGTGATCATCACTTACACAATCCAAGTTTAAGTTGATAATAAAAAGGAATTAGACCAAATATTACAGGAGAATCCCTCAGTACGTATTTCCTTTACAAAAGTAACGTACTCTATTTGCAGTGGCCTATTAGGATTTTGATCATCTCCAGGGATTCAATGCTGAATGAAAGTCATTAAATGATTCAACAAACATCTACTGTACTGAGCTCTGATATGAGCCAGGTGTTATACTATAGCTCTGAGAAACAGCAATACACAAGTCACATCAGGCGCCTACTTTCATGATCCTCCTGTGGCAATGATTGGCAGATAGAATATTAACCAGTGAAAAAAATAGATGAACAAGATCACTTCCGATGGCAATAAATATTGTAAAGAAAATCCAAAAGGTGGTATGCAGGGGGAAACTTGCAAGAGGTGGTCAAGGAAGGCTTCTGAGTGGAGGGGAGACAGACTCTGAAACTTCGGGCCAGAGAACTATCTAATGTATACTGAGTCATTTCTGAAGGTGATCAATCAGCAGTTTTATACCCAATAGCCCTGGCACAGTGTGAAGCCATGGTCAAGTATGTTTCTGCCCGTTGTCCATTGTTTCCTCTGCGGTTCTCTAGATCTGGTCCTTGCACAAATAAGACTATCATGTGCAAAAGGTCCAACGTGCGTGTATCCACCTTCACCTGCTTCTTAGAGCAACCTTGAACCATTTTCAGAATACTATCTAGAATATTAGATACCTTTCCAGTTCTGAATTTATCCCTCATTCTCAAGTATTTTTAATTAATTTTTGAAAATGAGTGTTGAGTACCTTTAAACTGTAAGTGTAGAATATTAAAGTTTGTTATTCTACTAAAGAATCATTATATTATATTCCACCAAGTAGCCTTTTAACACAGTTAAGTCTGACCAGTTCAAAGACTAGAAAAACAGGTGGGATGCTTGGTGTTTAGAATTTTGCTCCCAAATACCGTCCATGCACCAGGCTTGGTGGCGAATGCCTGTAATCCCAGCACTCCAGAGGCTGAAGCAGGCGGATTGCGCCAAGTTCAAGGCCAGCCTGGGCTACATAGTGAGTTCAAGGCCAGCCCAAACGACAGAGCAAGACCCTGTCTCATAAAACAAACAAACAAACAAACAAACAAAAAAGCAAACGAAATACCTGTCCACAAAGCAGGTAAGACAGTCACCGTGGATTCCCACCCGCCCCGATAGTGATTCTGGTCTAACCGAAGCCATCAGAGGTTTCTGTTCCTTTCAGAGAAGAAAACAAGCTCATCCAGATCTGGGAGCGCACGATTTCTAAAATGTTCCTCAAAGCTTATTTTCAGAGGCCTTTTTTTCTTCCTCCATTCAGGTCTACTTGTGTTAACTCTGGTCTATTCAGCTGATCTAGGCACAAGCCCAGCCCTTAACCAAGTTTCTCACAACGGACACAAAAAAATTACTTGCACCAAATACTTCTGCAGTTCAGTCACTTCGGGGCAGACTTGCGAGCGCCCTAGGACAGGGGACGAATCCCACCCTGAGGACGCTCGGTCCCGCCCGCTCATTGGCTGCGGCGTCTCCCCGCCCCTCCCCAGGAGCTCCCAAATTGCTGCCAAACTGCTCCCTTTGTCTCAGAAACATTCGGTCCACACCCTTAGCCCCTCCAGAGCTGTCCCACGCTCCAATCAGAGTGTTTCTCAAAGTAAATACATTTCCCTTTCTAAGAGGAATTCTTGTGCCAGCTGTTAATAAAATAACATTCTTCTGCCCCATTGCACGGACTGCTCCCATTTTTTACATTGGAGCAGGCTTCCCGCGTTAGAAAAACCAGCAGGCGATTTCATGTAGGGTAACTTTCACCAAAAATAAAACAGCTTCAAAACAGAGTGGAACCACAGGGAGGAGCGCGTAGAGGCGAGGAACTAACAAGTGGTTTTCCGCATTTGCTCAAAGGGGGACGATTGACCTGGGTGACTTGGCACCGCGGGCTTCCAAGTTACATAAAAGAGCAGTTCCTTTCACTTTCTAGGGGACTGCATTCTGCTACAAACTGTGGCCATGCATAATGAGCTTCTAGTACATTTCTTTCAAGTTGCAGAAGATAGCCGTAGGGTTTTGCGTTTTCTGGTCCTGCCCTCTTAACTGAAGGATTGCTGTACACAGGATGACATCACGAATTCCTTAGTTGCACTATTCTGTCCACTTAGGTTGGGTTGTGAGAATTGCTTTTCTAAAGGAAATGCATTTATCTAGACGCTACGGAAATTTTCTAAATATAGGGTAGCTTACTGAAACAGTAGGAGCTAGCGCCTTAGGGATATTTTATTTACATAACATAATGAAATGTGATTCCTTTGAATTCGACAAGGAAACAGAAGTAAAGGAAAGTTGACTGTCATTTTATCACGGAAATATTTCATGGAGATCTTAAGTTTCACATCATTACATGTTCCTTGGCTGAGTTGGCAATGAATGGGCATTAAACTGTTTTATGCCATTGAAAGGGAGATAATTTTCACATAGTTCAGGGATGTGATTACTATTCCAACAGTTATGAGTAATTATTATAAACGCCCTTAGAATGAATTCATCTGGTGTACATCCCCATGACCAAGTCCCCTTATTCTTTCTTGACTCCTGCTTGTCATTTCTTGTGACTCATCTTAATCACATTTTATCATCACAGTGCTTATCAATAAAAATCAATTCTTGCCATCTCTCTACAATGAAATGTTGTACCAGAAGCATGGTCTGACAACCTGAACAACTTCTGCAGTCAGTCTCACAATTTGTCCCAGGAAGACATGGAAAAGTTGTATTGTTTTCTTTTCAGAGGCTAAAGTCCAAACCCAGGTCCTACTACATGCTAAACTCACACCCTACCACTGAGCTACAACTCCAGCCCCAATTGTACTGCTTTTAAAGCAGTTCTCCTTAGCAAATGCCCAATTTTTGAGGCCTTTCTAAAATAATAGAAGTATCTTGCCTAGTTAATCTTCTCTCTGCCTCTGTTTGACCACTGTGACCACTGCATTGAAAAGCAGAAAGAAACAGAAACAACTGTTTTCTCACCAAGTCATTCCAAACTTTATCTGATTTGCAGACTGTGACCCTCCTCATTTACCCAGCTGCCCTAGCAGCTTCATAAGACACAGGCACCCAGAGAAAATCCTAGAACAACAGGATCCAACCTAACTGGTACTTGTTCAAAAACTAAGATGACATTTGGATGTGTGAGAATGATTTGGATAAATGCACCATGAATTTAATTTTTAGGACAGCAGAGCCTTTAAACCTTAAACCTGACACCTGACAATGTCTTTAAAGGGAACATGCAAAGTTCTCAGGTTTTTGCGACACCTGAGGGTCTGTTGCAGTACACCGAGTATTGTTTAAACATAGACTCCATTTCACTAACACTAAACATCTACTCTATAGAGGGAATCCTGAGGATCACAAGACGAGTAAAATAATCCTTTCCCTCGGGAAACATATCTTTGGGGAGGGTAGAAAAGATGGCAGTAGTAAAAATAACTAATTATTTACCATGTATCAGTTACTCTGCATACATTTCTTATATAATCTTCATGTCAACCACAAAAAGTAAGGACTGTTGCTAAACCTAATGTACAGGTGAGGAAAATGTGACAAAAAATTTAAATACTATGCAATGCCAGAGACAGACAAAGTGGTGCAACTGAGCTCAAACTTGCACATTGGTGTCATCAGAGCAGCCCCTGCCCTTGGAATCCCAGCGTAACACCTCTGAACTCAGGATGCTAAAACAGAAATGGGTACTAGCCTGACCAGAAGTGGAGAATAGATGAGCTGAGAGCTAAATTTTGAGAAGCTTAGAATACTGTGTAATAAATGGCAACCCCTGACAATTTCCCTCACCATCACATTTTCCTCTTCTAAATATCTGCTTTATATTTTATTCCTGCTCTTCAAGCCTCTAATATCGCGACATAATTCTCCTTATCAGTTGTTGACTTTTATTGTTTTGCTGAGAAACTAGCCACAACCAAAGCAAGAAAGAAAGCAAGAAAGAAAAGAAAAACCTAACCTACCAAGCACTCCCAAGACTACATGACCCGGCCTCTCTCGGCTGTCTCCATGTCCACAGCCCATGCCTTTGCTACAGTGGATGAACTCTCCACACTTTTACCCTGCACCGGCCTCCACTACACACCGGGCTCCAGGCTTTCTCACCTACTTGGGGAAACTAAAGACACCTCTTCAGCCAATGTCTTCTCTCCCCCTGGGTTACCAACCATCATTCTCATCATCACCAACTATGCCATGTTTCCTACCTTATTAAAGACATGCCACCTCTTTTTGCTATACTGATCCTTTAAAATACTTCCCTATTCCAGTTTCTCATAATGACACAGTTCTAAACTAAAGGCCTAACTTGCAGGGTGTGATGGCACCCATCTGCACTCCAGCCTGCCTCCAGGAGGCTGAGGTAGAAAGATTGCAAATTCGAGGTCAGCATGGGCAACTTAGTGAGAACTTATCTCAAAATTTAAAAATAAAATAAAATAAAATAAAATAAAATAAAATAAAATAAAATAGAAAGGATTGGACATACAGCTCAGCCCTCCCTGGATGAAGTCCCTGGTATACAAGTTTACTTCCTTGGATGACCCTGGGTCTCTTCCTTGTGCAGAAAAAAAAAAAAAAAAAACTAAATCAGTTCATGATACTCCTTTGTACTCCTTCCAACAATTTCTCACCTCATTCAGAACTAAATCTTTAGAATGGATGACAAGGGACTATTTCATTTGCCCCACACCTCCATCCTAACCTTACCTCTCTTACTGTCACTCATTATGGTCCGGCTACACAAACTGCCTCTCTATTCCCTGATCCTAGTAAGCCCTTCTCATGGAATTTGCCGTGGCCACTCCTTTAGCCTCAAAAGCTGTCTCTGCAATCAAGTCTTTTCTCAAATTTCATATTACTACAGACGTTACCCCTCAAAATGTTATCCTCAAAAAAGTTGTTTTCTGTTACCTTACTCCATTTTGATTCTTAGAACTTACTACCAACCGAGAAATAATTCATTTTGATTCAGACCCTCAGCAAATATTTGTTGAATTAATGAAAAGGAACTCATCAAAAGTTTCTAAGTCAGGTGAGCACCAAGGTTTTGCTTCACGAATACATCACAGCAGCAGTGTCCACAGCAGATCTGAGTGGATAAGAAGTTGGAGTCAAGAGACCATCTGAGAGACATCCACACCTCCAGCCTAAGCCAGCATATTTGCAGTGGTAGTGAAAGAAGAATCCAGAAACTAGACTATTCTCCAACCTGTTTGGGTCACTTCCTTGTGCTTAAAAGAGCTGCCACTTTTTCCCATAACATTTCTTCTCTCACATTAGCCAGCAAATGTATTGCTTCATTTAAAAAATGTCAGTGACTTCAAACCTGAAATGTAATAATTCCCAAGACATTAGACAAAGCATTACAGTATCTGGCCACACTCTATGTCTTCAGTCATATTCCCCACTGTTCCCAAGATCAATGCTCATAATGCTTGATACATGCCCCACTGCATGGGATGGCAACCAGGTTTTATTTATTATTGGGTCATTAACACCTAGTTCAAAATAGGGACTCTATCTTGACTCCTATTGAAACTTTCTTCTGGAATGTTCTCTCCCTGGCCCCCTATCATACAAATTTCTATTCATCAGTTGGATATGATCTAATTTAAATCAAGTCACCTCTTTGAAGATTTTTCTGGCCATATCAGCCTGTCTTTGAGCACAATGTATTTATGGTTTCTACCTCCAAATTTAACAACATTCATAACACACTAGCCACTAAATATGTCATATATGTTAGGTTTTTTTTTTTTTGTGATACTGAGATTGAAGCTAGGGTCCCATGCATGCTTGGTAAGCACTGTACCACTGACCTATCACCCCAGCCATGTATCTTATTCTTAACTTCTGAATTTAATATTTTAAGAGGTCCTTTTTGACCCCCAAGACTATAGCAATGAAGTTGTCCCTTGTGACTCATTTTAAGATGCATCTTATCTTATTACTATATAGTGTGTCTGTCCCCATATAATCAAATGCTATAATTGCCTTTTTTCCCCCTTTGGTTTCTTGAGATAAGGTTTAAAACAGGGTCTCATCTAGTTTAGGCTGGCCTTGAACTCACTATGTATGCCAGGGTGTCCTTAAACTCAAGGTGATTCTCCTGCTTCAGCCTCTTGTGTGCTAGAACTATAAGTGTGCACCCCCACACCCAGCTTGCAATTGCCTTTTTTAAAGATTTCATTAGTTACAAGCTAATTAAGATCACAGGTGGTCTTGTTCAAGGTTATAACTCCAACAATTGAAATAGCACACAATGTATAAAAATGAGTAATAATAATAATGAATAATTGAATAAAGCTCCTAACAGTGGAGCATTTCTGATACAAAGGCCATAGCATTTTACACCTAAATCCTGTAGTATCTAAGGATTTTCTTCATTTTATGTAGCTTAGAAATATATTTTAGAGAACAAGAAGTCACCAAGAAGCAAGCCCTCCCTGTGAATCGGTACCATGCACAGGCTGCTTGGGGTACAGGCAGATGTCAACCCCTTCCAGCACACAGGCTGGGAAACAAGAAGAGCCAAACACCTCCCACCCATCCCCACCCCCTGCTGTAAGCAACTGGCTGATCCAGAGAAACTCAGGTTGTGATGATAGCTATTGAGGTAAAATACAACTTAATGCTTGTAGTGTTTAGTGTTTCACTGACTTTGCAGGTCTAAAGCTGGTAGTCTGATCATCTATTCAGAGGATAACAATATGCAATGTAGCATCTATGGGAGATCGCCTTCTGAAGGTGGTAGCCATTGTTAATTCCCTATCATCTTGTTTTGAAGTCCTGTATCATTTTCATTGTTTCATTGGGTTGGGTATTACTCTGTTTTGTTTTGTTTGTTTATTATATCCGATAACATGGGCAGCTATTTCAAAGATAACAAGATACATTATGTAACCATTTTGGATTTACTCTTATCTTGTTTTGAAATCCTTTATTGCATTCATTGTTTTGTTTTTATTGGTTCTATTCTGTTCTGTTTTGTTTGATTTTTACTATGTCTGAAGGTATGAGCAGCTATTTTGAAGACAACAAGAGGCATTATGGTAACCATTGTTGATTTCCTATTGTTTTTAAGTCCTGTGTCCCTTACACTGGTTTGTTTTGATTGGCTTTATTCTGTTTTATTTTGCTTGGTTTTACTCTCTTTAAAATAAAAATTTAAAAAATTTTTGAGAAGAAACATATTTTAGAAGTCAGATAAAAGTACATCATAACTAACATAATCTTTCTTGAGTTCATCTATTTTCATTCAATAAACAAATATTCATTGAGTATCTAATGAATATTCGTTAAGTGGAAAGGAAAAGCAAAAGTTAAGTGAAATGGGAAAGCAGGTGAGGCAAACAACCCGGGCTTAAAGCATAGCCAAGACAGAATTTCCACACAAATATTTATAAGGCAATAATACATTGTCATAAGAATTTAGAAGTAAAGGTCCATTATGGCTGATATGACTACAGAAAGTGCCAAAAGATTAGAAGGTGGGAGTTTTTCAAAGATAATAGAACCACGATAGATTACCATTAGGATCAATCAAGGTACAGAGAGCTGCTTGTTTTGGTTTGGTTTGGTCATGCCAGGCTGTGCCATGCTGTGCGAGGCCTGGCCTGACTTGGCTTGGCTTGGCTTTAGTTTTGCTTTGAGCTGGGTCTCACTATGTTACCCAGGCTTGTCTCAACTAATCTTCTGAGCTCACGTGATCCTCCTGCCTCAGTCTCTCAGGTGGGTGGGAGGACAGGTGTGTGCTAACATACCTGGCTGAAAGTCAGGCTTTGAATCTAAGGGTGTCCAACTTAAAGTCTTTAATCACCTAGCGCTGTCCCTTACTGTGGTCAAATCCTCATTTTATCCCAGCATTTTAAGTCTGAAGACACTGCCTGACCTACATACACACACAGACACACACACACACACACACACACACTTTCTTAAACTAAGAAATAGAGTTACTAAAAAAAAAAAAAAAAAAGAAAAAAAAAAAGAAAATGAGAACAAAACATTTCCCTAACCCCACTATTAACGTTATATATCTGCTTATTCTGAGTAAAAAGTTTTGGTAGATAATTTATCCTAATATTTAGATTTGCCACTTACGTAGTCAAAGCCTTACACCAGAGCTACCTCCCGGCAACTTCTACAGGGAAAGTGAAGTCTATGAAGTAGAAATGTTTTTAGTCATATTTTATCCCAGAGATCTCAACTCTCTTATATTCTAAAATTGTCCAGGTTTGATTTTTAACCATGATCCCTGTTTTAGTGGTAAAGTTCCCAGCATCTGCAGTAGAGATGATTTTCACACATCAGGACCAATTACCACATTGGTGGAAGACCTTTGTTAAATTTACTTCTCAAATAAATGCAAGGTCTTCAGAGTTAACTTAAGTCTTCATTTAGATAAACATTGGTAACAGAAGAATCCTAGATCTCATACAGTTAATTCAAGACTCAGATTTGTCACTCAGCTCACTTCTAATTTTTAGACTAATTGAGATGGAGAAACACAGATAATTAGTTCATGCAAGCAAGCATATTGACACAAGATTTTAAAATGAAGACAAACAAGTTAGAGAAGAAATGAGCCCTAGCAACAAAAAATAAATACAAATAAACAAGACTAAGGGCAAAGTCCATAGACCTCAGTCTCAACAACTTCCATTTTTTTTTTAACATGGGCACTTTTTTTTTTAATAACAAGGTCAAGACCACTGCTATAGCTGAACACTTTCTGCCTTGCACTTTTCTTTGCTTGGTTTGTCCCCCTTAAGTTGCTCTTTAGAACAATCCAGTGGATGGTTCTTTGCATCAGCAAGGTGTGTGGTCCCTGCAAGTTTATGGTTCTTTTCTATCGAGAGCTAAGGAAGAGTTCAAAAGATGTTCCCTGGTCAGCCTTGTCCTTCGTTTTACAGTGACCCCTCCAAATATGGCAAGGAGCAGACCCAATATGGTCAGCATTTAGGTCTGGACTTTTGCTCCCTGTGTGGCCTTGGGTATGGTACAGTATTGAAACTCCCTTTGCCTCAGTTACCTGATGAAGAAAACCTAGACAATACTCCATAGGACTGTCACATAGAATTAAACCAACTTTGTTTAAAAATTAGTGTGCCAGAGACATTGTAGCATTCAAGAAGCAATAACTATTCAATTACCCTAATTGCCTGTACTTATGAAATTATCTTCCTCTCAAATATTTCTACCATTTGCTGTGGTGGAGGACAGTATAGAAGGATTTGTCTTCTTGAGGTCACATCACCTGTACTGGGCTTCCCTACTCTGTCTTTCCCTCCATCAGAACACCCTGTTCTCACATACCCAGCTAATCTGACCTCACTGTGTCTGTTACCTCCCTCTTCTTTTGCGCATTTTATCTTCGATAATATTATTTACACTATATACATATAAAATGATATATATGAGTAACCTACACTTGTTCAGACCCAGTTTACAACACATTTATTTGATCCTCCTCCTGTTCTTATAAGGTAGGCAAGATGGGCATGGTTTTGCCTCACTTTACATAAAGAAATGGAGGATCTAAGTGATGAAAGGATTTACTCACAGTCACAGTCACGCTGAGAAAGAGACAGAGTTGGGTTTTGAAGTTCAGTCTCCTGCAGTGAATGAGATCCCTCACAACAGATATTTGTCATATGCAAACTTGCACAAGGTTCCCTTTTAGATCTGAGGATAGACACATCAGACATGAAACAAAACAGTATCTCTTCCCTCAGAGAGCTCCTATTTTAATTACCAAAGATTTATCAAAAATAAACTAATTACATAATACATAATTTGCAATGCCAGAAAGTTATAACTGCTATAAAAAAATAGGCTAAACATAGTGGAGCATGCCTGTAATCCCAGCACTTGGGAGGCTGAGGCAGGAGGATCACTGTGAGCTCAAGGCAAGCTTGGGGTGCCTGCTTCAGCAGTACACATACTGAAAAAAGGGTTATCCTGTGCTACATAGTGAGTTAAAGGCCAGGTTGAACTATGTAGGAAGATCCTGCCTCAAAAAACAATGACAACAATAATAATAATAACAAGATACACGGAAAGAGGCTGGATCAGAATGAAAGAATAGGCTATACTAGACAGGTTGTCAGAGAAGACATCTCTTGAACAGGGATCTGGACAAAGTGAGGCAATGAGTCATGAGAATATTCATAGAGAAGCATTCCAGGCAGAGGGACCAGCAAGGATGAAGGCCCTGAGGCAGGGGTGTGCATGGTGGATTTAAAGAACAGGACGTCCACTGAACACTAATTTTACTGATTATGATTAAGCGTTACTTGAAAGAAACATTCTGTGGTATCATTACTTCTGAAAACTGAGTAAAGCACAACTTCAAGAGTGAATTCTACGGCAGAGAATTTAGCTCAGTGGCTCAAGCGCTTGCCTGGTAAGCACAAGGTTGTGAGTTCGATCCCTGGTACAAAAAAAAGAGTGAATTCAAACTCACAATTTCACTATGAATCTGCAACAAGCGAAAGTGTACAGCATTGCAAAATGTTATTCAACCATGGAAATCTTTCCTTCAGAAGCATCTCTGGGGATTCCTATTGCACAGAACACTCTGGAAAATGATGCGCCACACCCTGCATTCACTGGAAAGAGGAAGCGGGCTAGGAGCTGGAACTTTGAGCGCTGTGTGAAGCCAGTGGAAGACACAAAAATCATGTCAGACAGTGGCTGGCTCCACTTAGACACAAGTGTGGATGTCCAGTCAACCCTGTTTTTCATCAGCTACATGAGGCCCCTACTTCCTATCTGGAGCTCTGCTGTTTTCCATGATTTAACCCTGGCTAGTTGGCTTTGAGCCATGTTGACTTTCCACAGTGTTCTTCTTCAGGGAGTGGGAGCAGGGCAGGGCAGGACCTGTAGAAATCTACTCAGAGGGTGCTTCACCCTGTCTGTGAATGGGAGACAGGGAACGGGTGGGAGGGGGCTTCCCTTGTCCAGAATAAAGTATGGAAAGCCTCTCCACTAGGCTTGAGCAGAAATTCAGCTCAGGTTGTGTCACTCACACTGCACTCTGGCTGCCATGGGCATCTCCAGAAGCAACATAGCTGTGGGCAGGTGGGGAACTCTGCAAGAGGAAGACTCACTCGGCAGGAAGATTGCCAGCTGCGAAGAATGTTGATCACTGCCTCACTTGAAAATTCCCAAGCCTTCTGAAAACTATGAAGCCAGGAAGTGAATGAGAAGCAGCTGGAATGAGCCAGGCCAGGCCAAGGGCTCAGCACAAACAGGAGGGGAGAGGTGATGTGCTGACCCCAGGGAGCCCGACAGAGGTCAGCTGGCTGCTCACTCCAGAGGAGGCAGTGAGGGCCAAGCAGCTGATTCCGGGACATCGCTGGGCAGGCTGGGGCAGTCCCATCAGGAGAGTTCCAGAAGAAGCCATCCATTGGCTTTTCTCCAAATTAACTACACAAATAAAGGATAATTCTGAATGTTGCTTAATCCTAAATTACATAAGTGGTCAAGTATGAATACTAAACGAATTATTTCTTCAGGAATTTCAAAGAAACCCTACAAAAGAGCTGATGAAACACTTGGCCACAGACTAACAAACACATCCTGGATAAAATTAAAAGTGTTTTTATCATGATGCCTCATCTGAGGGATTAAAAACTTTATTTCAGGATTATGGACTATATGCAACTAAGTCATGCTACTAACAGCAGTAAATGCCCAGTACCCTGAGCCAGAATGTGTAGGGTATCTTCTCTTCATATGAGAGAAAAAAATAATACTAATGATCACAAAAATATTGTGATTTTTATTAAGTGCTGATAACTTACTAGGGCTAGACATTTTACACACGCTATTTAAAATAGTTTCAATAAACTAGCATTACCATGTGTGTGTCAGCTCATCTTAATTGTCAGCTTGACTGGATTAAGGGACTCCAAGGAGGTGACTGGGTCACAGGGATGATACACTCAGTGGATTAACTCCCCCTTCCCCCATGTTTACAACTGAGTGTGCTATTAGGGGCTGGGGCCCAATTGGAGGTGGGCCACCGGGGTTGTGACTTTGGAAGGTATAGCTCTCCCCGGCCCTCTCCCCAAGGGCTCAGCTTCCCAGCCACCATGAAGTAAGCGGCTTCCCTCTCCCTTTACTTTGGCCATGATGTTTCTGCCTTGGAAACTGCGGACGGAGACCTCTGAAACTGTGAGCCAAAATAAACCTTTCCTCCCTAAAGTTGTAAGTGTCAGGTGTTCTGCTCCAGCAACGGGAAAGCTGGCCAATATCCTATGTCTGTTTTATGGTTAAAGAAGTGGAAGGTCCAATACCATATGGCTAAGTAAGCAGTTGGTCTGGGATGCACACCCAGATCTCTTTGCCTCAAAAGTCAAACCCTTTTTTTCTCGTCACATGCTTCTATGACATAGATAGCACCACAGGGTAATTAGAACAGAGGAGTTAAAGTACAAGAGATATTAAATTTCTTCCTTCTGCACCATTCTCTCACTAACAATTTACAAAATACAATCATCCCTCAGTATCTGCAAGGGATTGGTTCCAGGCACCCTGTGGACACAAAACTCCAAGACTTCTCAAGTCCCTTGTATTAAGCAGTGCTTGCAAAAAAACCTATACACATCTTCCTTTGAATCATCTCTAGTATTTATAACATGTAATACAGTGTAAATGCTATACAAATAGTCATTCTGCTGTGATAATAAAGTCTATACATGTTCAATATAGGTGCAGTTTAGTTTTGGTTTTTGTTTGTTTTGTTTTGTTTTTTTGGTACCGGGAAACAAACTCATGACCTTGCACTTGCCAGGTAGGTACTGTGCTGCTGAGCTATATCCCTGGCCCTAGGTGCAATTTTCTTTCCAAATATTTTCAATCTACAGCCCATTGAATTTGTGCACCTGCAGACATGGAGAGTAAACTGTGCATTTTTAATTTCCTCTTTATTTGATTTTGGTATGATCACTAAATATTTATGTAGTACTTTAAAAGAACTAGAAGGCAAATGATAGATTTTTTTAAACCAGGAATCAAACTCAGAATCTTGTGCTTACCAGGTAGGCACTTATGCCATTGAGCTATATCCCCAGTAGCAAATAATAGGTTTTCTGTTTTTAAAGAATTATTCTATGAAATAAATGGGACAATGCCGGGCGTGGTAGCTCATGCCTGTAATCCCAGCACTCAGGAGGCTGAGACAGGAGGATCGTTGTGAGTTCGAGACCAGCCTGAATGGCATAGTGAGACCCTGTCTCAACAAGACAAGGGCCGGGGATTTAGCTCAGTGGCCTAAGTGTCTGCCTGCCTGGCAAGTGCGAGGTCATGAGTTCAATCCCTGGTGCCGCAAAAAAAAAAAGAAAGAAATGGGACATAAGTATGGACTAGTTCAGCTACCCCTAGGTTGCTCAAGCATTAGTAACTTTATGTTAGACACTTCATGAAGCAACTAGATTAAAGCTTGGTATCTCATCTTAAAATCAATCTCAGAATCATAGTGAATAGCCCACAAGCTTCTGACAAATTTGGTGTTCTCATTCTTCCCTACATCTCAAACTACTCTTTAACTCCGATGACACTTTCAGAAATATATTAAAATGCAGAGCTGGGCATGGTGGTGCATGCCTACAATACTAGCTATTTGGGAGGCTGAAACAGGAGAATCCTAAGTTCAAGGCTAGTCCAGGAAATTTAGTGAAACCCTGTCTCAACATTTAAAAATAAAAATGTCTGGGAAAGTAGCTCAGTGCTTCTATGTTCATGCCCCAGTACTCGCACACAAAGCAGTGAAATTACTATCCAATCAGACTTTGCAAGTCTATGTGAACTCCTTAAAAATCATCATTATCACTTGTGATCCCTTCTTCTGCTCTCTCCAACATACAATGCCTGCCCAGAGCCAATGTCATTCACATTCTTAATCCGAGTTGAACTAAATCCTTTCTGTTTAATAGGATTTAATTTTAATAAAATATTCAATTATTTAAGTCATAAGCCTACCACTATGCGCCAGCCACATATTTCCACAAAAAAAAAGTAAAAAAGAAATCATCTATTGCCATTGTTTATGTAGTTTGCCTTCTTGACAAGACTTTCACCTACACGCCATTGCAATGCACAACCAAGCCTGAAAATAATACATAAACTCTTGACCACAAAGATATCTTGGATAACACATAATTCAAATAATTTCTTAAGCTTGCTAGGTAAGTTAACTTTAAAAAGAAGTATCTGTATAAAAAAGTCAAAGAGATAACATCCTTAGTAACATTATTATAATATGCATAATGATATTCATAATCATATTTTAGAAAGAATAATGTAGTATAAAAACATGTCCCAGCCACTCCCATGAGCCTCTTGGGCAGCTGGTCACACAGTGAGGATGTGGTGAGGCCTGAAGCCTGTGTCCAGGTGCAGCTGGTAGCATCCAGCTGCCCCAGGCCAAACTCCAGTGATGGCATCGCGGGAATCAACTTCAGGTCTGGTACTGGGCCACCCCCACAGCTCTTGGCCTGGCTTAAAGATCTCCCCTGATCTAAGAATGGCTGCCTCTCGATATGAGCCAGTGGCTGAAATTGGTATTTGTGCCTATGGGACTGTGTACAAGACCCATGAACCCCACCATGGCCACTTCATGGCCCTCAAGAGTATGAGAGTCCCCAGTGGAGGAGGAGCTAGAGAAGCAGTAAGTGAGGTGCTACCCACCAGCACAGTAAGTGAGGTGACCTTACTAAGGTGACTGGAGGCATTTGACCATCCCAATGTTGTCTGGAGTGATGGACATCTATGCCACTTCTGGGAAATCAAGGTTATTCCAGTGTCTGAGCATACAGACCAAGTCCTAAGGACGAATCTGGACAAGATACCTACACCAGGTTTGACAGCTGAAATCACCAAAGATCTGATGCGCCAGTTTCTAAAAGGGCTACCTTTCCTTCATGCCAACTGCATTGTTCACCAAAAGCTGAAACCAAAGAACATTCTGGTAACAAGCGGTGAGACAGTCAAGCTGGCAGACTTTGGTCTAGCCAGAATCTACAGCTAGCAGATGGCCCTTATACCAGAGGTTGGTGAAAAGATGGTAGCCAAATGGGTTCTGGTTAGGAATAGGAGGGTGATTGCCTATCGCAGTTGAGAAGGCCTGTGTTTACATCTTCAGTCAAGGAATTGTGATTCATAGTAACCAGGACGGCCCTCACCTACCCTTACCACTCCCTTTAGGTGGTTCCACTCTGGTAACGGACTCCCAAAGTTCTTCTGCAGTCTACACACACACCCACACACACTCAAACCGATGGACACGTGGAGTGTTGGCTGTGTCTCTGCAGAGATGTTTTGTCGAAAGCCTCTCTTCTGTGGAAACTCTGAAGCTGACCAGTTGGGCAAAATCTTTGACCTGGCTGGGCTGCCGTCGGAGGATGACTGGCCAAGAGATGTATCAGCACCCCAGGAGCCTTCTCCCCAGGGGGCCTCGTCACCCCGTGCAGTCAGTGGGACCTGAGACGGGGGGGGGGGGTCTGAGGCCCAGCTACTGCTGGAAATGCTGGCACTTAACCCCCACAAGTGAGTCTCTGCTTTCCGAGTCTCTTAGCACTCTCACCTGCATAAGGAAGGGGGTGACTCGCAGTGAGCAAGGAAGCAGCTGCCACAGAAGGACAGGACACTGCTGGACACTTGAGTGGAGAGAGGCCCCACTGAGAAGGGGACCTTGTCATCGTCTCTGAGGCTGTGGCACTCCTGCAGCTTCTTACAGAGAATATTTTGCTGCCTCAGTGACATTCCCCATCCACTCGCCTTTTAGGCATATCCTTTTCTTGCCCCCTTTCTCTACACTAAGGGGTATATCTGCCCCCCTTACCTCGATACTGGTCCTTTTTTATACAGGAAAACAAAACGAGACAAATAAATGGGAAGAAAAAATATTTTTCCAATGGTTTTTATAAACAGGCTCCATACTATCCCCATAGATTTAAAATATTTACAATTTCTAAAAAAGAATATATCTAGCCCGGCATGGTGGCTCACACCTGTAATCCCAGCACTCGGGAGGCTGAGACAGGCGGATCGTTGTGAGTTCGAGACCAGCCTGGGCTACAAAGTGACCTCAAGGCCAGCCTGAATGGCATAGTGAAACCCTGTCTCAAAAACAGGGCTGGGGATCTAGCTCAGCAGCCTAAGCACCTGCCCGGCAAGTGCAATGTCATGAGTTCAATCCCCGGTGCCGCAAAAAAAAAAAAAAAAAAAAGAATATATCTAAAATTGAAAGAGAAATTGAGAGACAAAGTAATCCATTTACATAAAGCCATCAAGAGAAAGCTAGTCTGTAATCTAGATCAATTTCGACTTCACATTAAAGCTACTGCATAAAAATTCCTTTGTAGTAGGATGGCTTTTAGTTTTTTAAAGGCTTCACTGTAGCCATTCTTCTAATCACTCAAGGTCAAATGCAAGAAGAGTGAAAACAAACCTTCCTATGAATGCAATAAAATTACAAATTTCCTTCCAAACTTTTATCTACCTCAAGGAACTGAAGCTAAGCTTTCTCCAGGCTAGTTATATGCAACTATATCCACTCTTTGCTTGACACTAGATTTGTGGTAGCTTCAAGTTTGAGATTTCTTGTTTTGCTTTGTTTTGTGGCACCAAGAATCAAACCTAAGACCTCACACATGCTAAACCTGCCTGCCTGTCCTACCACTGAACCACAATCCTCACACCATCAAATTTTTCATTCTGGGATGAGGACCCAAAGTAACATCCATTTTATACACAGGTGGAGTTACTTAGTGGTACAATCTGAAAAACTTACTTCCCTTTGTCATTAATAATCTGAAATTCCACAACACCAAAATGCATTTCTTTGGGTCAATATATTGTCCTCTATTAAAACATAAGTATAGCTGTGCACAATAACACACGCCTGTAATCCCAAGTATTTAGGAGGCTGAAGAAGGAGGATCACAAGTTAGAGGCGAGCCTGGGTGTTAAGGTTTGTGTCTAGATGTGCCCCCAAAGCTTCATGCGGTCACAGGGTGTTTTTGGAGGTGGATGAATCTAGAGAGTGTGATAGATTTGTAGTGCAATGCTGGGATTAAGTGTGCTGGGATTAAGGGTGGGTGATTGCTGGATCAGTCCATTGATACAATTGGCACTGCTCGAACCCCGGTAAACTAGATACAATATAAGGGACAAAAAGAGCTTTTCTCTCTCTCTCTCTCTCTCTCTCTCTCTCTCTCTCTCTCTCTCTCTCTCTTTCTCTCTCTCTCACTGCTTTTGCTGTCTTCCACTTTTACTGCCGTGAAGTGTTGCCCAGCTGCCATGTGCTACCCTGCCTTGGAGCCAACCAATGATGGATTAAAACCTCTATAAACTATGAGCTAAATAAACATTTCCCCCTCAAATTTGGGTGTCAGGTATTTTGCCTCAGCAACAAGAAAAGTAACCAAGACATTGGGCAATTTAGCAAAACACTGTCTCAAAAATTAAAAAATTAAAAATTAAAAAAAGACTACAGATGTAGCTCATTGGTAGAGCACTTGCCTAGCATGTGCATGGCCCTACATTCAACCTTCGGTACTACAAAAACATAAATATTCCCTTTAATTATGCGCCAGAATCAACTAGAATGCTTTAATCCATTAAAAGACAGAGTGCTAGACTCCATGCCCAGAATGACTGACTCTACTAGGTTAGGCCCGAAATTTTTCATTTCTAACAAGTTCTCAAGTGACATTAATGCTTTTGTGTGGGGACCATACTTTGATAACTGAACGTAGATCAACCCTGAAGATCTGGTGAGCAGCTGACAGGGAGGGAGGCTAGGGTGAGGTATGAGCCAGGGCCACTGCATGTGTAGGTGTGGACTCTGGGCTCAGAGCAACAAAATGTCACGGACACAGAATAAAACAGGAAACAGCATCACGTAAAGAGGAGACATGAAGGCAGGATGGGAGAAAAATAGGGTCGTTCACTGTTTACAATTTGGGCACTTGATACAGCCTTTACCAGAAGAAAAATAGTTTCTTTGGTGTTAAACTTTAGGGTCCAGACAGACCCACAACAGTGTTCTGCTGAAAGAGAACATTCTCGGGTTAAATAAAGAATAAAGTGTGTAGATGTGCCCCAGTCAGCACTTGGACAATCTTGAAATCATGGCTAATTTTAATATTTTGACATCTTTAGTCCCTTTTTGGTTGTTGATGTTGTTGTTGTCGTTGTTCCCACTTCTAACTGCTGAGTAAGAGTGTAAATCTAGCTTCACTTTCCTAAAAACCACACAGTAAGTTCTAGAGCAAAACCATTTAAGTTCTTATGTGTTTTTCTTTGTATTTATTCTCAAAGCTTCTCAGAGATCCAGGAAAAGCAAATTTGTTTTACTTTTATTATTATTCTTAGCATCTCATTCCATTAGAAATGGAAGATATAACTGAATGGGGTTACATAAATTACATAAATGTTTACATAATTACATAAACATTTGGCAAAGTAATGCTTCTAACACTGTCTGCCCTCTCACACCCCCCCACACACAATGCAATGTTCTATTCACAAGATAATTACAGGATTTATTCTAAAATATTAATGCATAATGCTACATGCTGATAATAAGATGAGCACTTCAAATTGTAGACAGTATCCTGTCATGCCCTACTTGCAACCACATCTGGGAATATGCCATATACATCTAAAATATATGGCACCTCTACAATCCAAATTTTATGCCATTTATATGACTCATGATATCATCTTCATCACTACTCAAAGAGGTTTGACAGTGTCATTTCTTCTATGAAAAATTAGATTTGATTTTGGACGTCCTCTTTGGTCATTCAAATTTTAGTTAAAAGGAAGTTTAAGTCTGAATTCTTTTGAAAACATAATTCTATCAGAAAAAAATGTATTAAGTATGCAATTATTTCTTTCATTCTGTCCAATTCAACAACTTAAGCCCTGAAAACGAAAGAGAAAGACTTTACATGCCAGCCATATCAATGACAGAGCACAGAAACAGTCACGCTGTGCACCTGTTAC